>PVLD010000006.1:565245-662516 GCA_004027595.1 Dinomys branickii
TTCGAAGTGTAAATATATAAGCCCATATACAGACATGCAAATTTAGTCAGACAATTAATCCTCTCAACAACAGAAAAAACACAAAAACCAAAAATCCAAAGACAAAAAACAAAACAGGCAAACATCAACAACAGCAAAAACAACAACAACAACAACAAAAAAAACACCAATAGTTGCTGCTTTACATATTGATATCTTCGAAGTGTGTGTTCAGGATAACACATACAGACATACAAGATTGATCTACTATTGTATTATATCACTTAATGCTAAGCAATAATCGATGATGGGTTATTTGATCCTTGAGCTTTTTAATAATCATTCTTTTGAATTCTTTATCAGGCACTTTATCTTCAGGATATTTGGAATCTGCTGTCAGAGTTAATGAACTTTAAAAGTATCATATTACCTTAGGGTTTCGTCCATATTTGTGTTCCTGTGTCCAGGTTTATACATCTGGTGGGACAGCGCTCTCTACCACCATTAGAGGATGTGTCTTTGTAAGATGCATCTTGGCACATTGATTAACCGGTGTTATTTCCAACTGGGTGCCACACTATAAGAACCTGTAGCTTCTTAGGCTGTGATGAGTGGGTATGGGCACAGTGCACATCGTACAGGGACTCAGATACCCACTGTTGGTGTGGGTCACGCAAGACTGGGGACACACCGGCAGTTCAGGCAGTGTGGTGCGCTTGCACCCTGTGGGCTTGTGCCTACCATGGGAGTGGTGGCCCCCCATAAGAGTGTCTAACAGCTCTGCTGATACTGACTCACTTACTTGACTATGCTTCTCATGTTCACTGCTCCGTATTGGTGAGGGGCCTGAATCATGTGTGCTCTAATTAAACAAAGGGGGAGCAGGAATCGCAGCCCATCCCTGTGGAACTCACACCATCCCGCTGCAGTGCATGATCAGAGCAGGTGTGGGCAACCCATGCAGGGACCCGCAAGGTGTGGGTGCACGGAAAGTTGTATCATTCTTTGCTTCTGCCTTGACATTGCCCCCCAAGGGGTTGTGGACAGGGGCCTTGATCGCCTTGTTGCTTTCACTGCAATGCCTGCAGGATGGCGTGGCAGCAGGCTGCAGTGCTGGCAGGAGTTAGGGCGAGGAGACACAGCCATCGCTGAGCAGACTCTCCCTGGACGTCCAGGCTAAACCAGGGTGGACCTCTGCAGGCAGAGGGAGCTGAGGCCTTTCTCTGTCTTCATAGGGACAGATACCCACATGTGGCTCGGGAGAGGGTGGCAGGGCCTAGCAGACAGCCCACCCTCGGCCCTGGTGCCTGTGTGTGCCCACATGTGGTGGCCGTGCCCCTGGCTCAGAGGGCATGCCCCCTGGCATGGCTCTCGTGGATGCCACCACCCGTACTCTGTAACACTCCCTGCAGGTCTGTGTCAAGACCACTGCTCAAAGTCAAGTCTGGCCATGAAGCAGCCACCTACTGAGCCTGTGCAGGAATATGTGCAGGACCCAGACACCAGGCACTGCAGAGGTTCTGACCCCTACTGCAGTCTAAGCTCAGACAAGAGGTCCCTGTAAAGCCGGCTTCCCCTCAGCACCCAGAGTTCCCTGGGAGAGGAACTGAATGAATCCCTTTTCCAAATGCAGACTACCACACAGATTGCGGGCTTTTATCTGCCTGCAAGGGCTGTAAGCTTTCCAGTGTGAGGATTGTCATTACCTGCACGTCAGAGTCTACAGGACCTTCTGGCACCTCTACCTTTGTTAGGGGAGATGCCCCCAGCTGTGGAGCCAGGCAGCCAGCTAGGGGAATGTTTGGTTCCTCTTGCTCTGCAGCTGTCCCTGGTCTCTGGCTTTTCTCCTTCTGTCTTTCCGGTGCTGAATTCAGAGCCCTCCCTCAGCCTCTCACAGCTGTGTGCCACCAGACCTGTTGCTCTGTTGTTTGTGGAAGAGCAGACACATAGTGAGGGTGAGGGTGCCAGTGTCTCTCTTTAGCCACATCTCTTAATGGCAGTGCTTTTGCGTTTAACCAGTTCCTGACTACCCCTTACTGTGGTATAATGAATCTTTGTGTTAAAGGTGAAGTAAAGGAGAACTGGCTAATTGAATGTTCCAGGTAATTGTTTCTGGCTCATCTAGGTTTTATTGTTTCTCTAAAGCGTTCTTTCACACTGTAGCATTGGCCTGTTGAAAACCCGGATTGCACAACATTCCAGGGTTGCTTGTGCGCTGCAGGGCTGTACAGAGGTACCAGGTACCAGGCAGGCTCCTGGAGAAACAGAGCGACTCGGATGTGTGGCTGGGGCTCTGGGGCTGCCTTCCTGTTGTGGAGCGCGGGCCGCAGAGTCACTCCACCACCCCATCCACCTTGGGCTCCAGCTCTGGTTTCATGTTTCGAGGACTACAGGGGAAAAATGTGGCACTGTCCTCCCCCAAGGAGCAGTCCATCCCACAGAAGGGCCCAAAACACCTGCAATGGGGCAACGCAAATCAGGACAAGGGATTCTAAGATCAGAGGGAGAACAAGTGGCTGGGAGAGCGAGACAAGTTTCCCTGGAGGAACTTGGTCTTCACATGCCCGTGTGGACCCGCTGGCTGTGGGATGGAGAGACAGGAGGGCAAAGGGCTCAACTCTCTGAAAGAAGGTTAGATGATGTGGAAGCTAAGAAGGGAATGATGTGACTACAGTGAGGGCTTCCTACAAAAAGCAAAGGGAGGAGAGACAGAGAGCTTTCAGCGCTAACAGGAGGCAAATGCTGTATCCAGAAGCTAAAGCAGATGAGGGATTCCTGCGCATCCTGTTCACATGGCCAAAGAAGAGGCCTAGGGGTGGTGGGAAACATTTTTGGAAAGGGTTTTACACTCCAGCTGCCCATTAGAATCACCTAGGGATTTTGTATTTAAAACACACCCATAGGGGCTCCTCCCCAGGTCAGAGCCAGTTGCAGGCAGAAATAGCACCTGTGTTGTGACATGTGTGGGTCAACAGAATGAGCAGCCAGAGTAGGTATCAATGGACTACTGGTAGACCGGAGGCCCTGGGCAGTGTGGTAACCTAGGACATTCAAAGATGAGCTGAGATGTGGGAAACACTTGGATGTGAGATACAGGAGTGTTGGCAATGCCAAGGCCCTAGAAAGAGACTTTGTGGCCAGTAGTATAAAGAAAATAAAAATTTAAAAAGATTCAGAAAATGCCCCCAGATTAGATCCTGAACATTTAAAAAAATTCCAGAACCACTGTGGAGGAGGAGTTCAAAACTGATGCTCTTTAATAGCTCAATGATCCCCCAGGACCTCATTAGCTTCTGTGGGCCTCTGTTTTCTCAACTGTGAAATTTAGGGTTCAGTTAGAGATCGCCTTAGTCCCTTTCAAATGCTCAAATTGAGAGTACTGTGAGTGAGCTAACGTAGGACTATGAAAAACTAGAATTTTAAGCTTTGTGTGGACATTCACATAGTGGCTCACAGCAAGCAGCTACATCAATCGTGTGAGAGTACCTGGTGACAGCAACAGGGCCCCCCAGGCAGGAGCCCGGCAAAGGGGAACACCCCAGGGCCAGCTCCAGGCTTGGTAGCACCTGGGACAGGTGAGCAGAGGCCACTCTCTCATACCCCAACTTTAATGATGGACACAGACATTTTAATAAGACCACTTGCAGTTTCTTTCATGCTCTGAGTTTTTCTATTCTTTTTTAAATTGATTCTTCACATATTTGAACTGGTACGTGAAGTTGTACATATTAATGGAGTACAAAGTATAACGTTTTGATTCATGTATACTTGTATAATGTTTAAGTCAGGTTAAATGCGAATCTCACTCATATCATTTCTTCCTAGTGAAAGCTTTCAAATCCATTCTTGGTCCTTTCTAATGCACTGGTCACACTTGCCCCACCCCCAATATTTCCAGCCTCTGGTAACCAGCATTCTGTTCACCACTCTCAATTGCTCTGGAATTAACCTTGGATTCCACATAGGAGTGAGACCACACTGTACTTGTTTGTCTGTGCCTGCCTTGGTTCCTGTAACGTAAAGGCCTCTATTTCCATGTGTGCTGTCACAAGTGACAAGGTTTCCTTTCTTATTTGTGAATGAATAGCAGCCCAGAGTTGATCATCTGATGTGTGTCTATTTAAACCTGTTGCCCATTTTCACTGGGTGACTTGGCTTTTTGCTTTTGGGTTTTTGGATTCCTCATATATTCTGCATACGAGTCCCTTATTCAGTGTGTAGTTCACATGTTTTCTCCCATCCTGCGGGCTGTCTCTTTGCTGCAGAAGCTTTTTGGTTTTACCTGTATTTGGTATTGTCTTTTAAAAAAAAGAAAGAGTCTTGCCCACCCCACAGTACTAAAGCATTGCCCTGCTATCTTGTAGTGGCCTCGTACTTTTAGGACTTGTATTTAATTCTTTCATCCACCTTGAGTTTATTTTTATGACTGGTGAGAGATGGGGATTAGTTGCATTCTTCTACATGTGAATGTCCAATTTGCCCATCACCATTTATTGAAAAGACTATGCTTTCTACAGTATGTATGCTTAGTAATGTTGTGGAAAATCAATTGGTGGTAGATTAACTTGGTTTTATTTATAGGTTCTATATTTTATTCCATAGGTCTGTGTCTGTTTTTATACCAACACCATGTTGTTTTGATTACTATAGCTTTGTAATATGCTTTGAAGTTGGGTCATATGATGTCCCTTTGTTCTTTTTTCCTTAAGATAGCCTTAGCTGTTTAGGGCTTGGGCAGATTCTATATAAATGCTAGATTATTTTTTGTAGTTCTCCAAAGAATATCATTGATTGAATCTGTGGCCCACTTTAATTTGGGTGGACATTTTGACAGTGTGGATTCCTCCAATCCATGAACATAGGATGTCTTTCCACATTTTTGTGTGTCACCTTCAATTTCTTTCATTAGTGTTTTATAATTGTCATAGTAAAATTTATTTACCTCTGGGTAAATTTATTCGTATGTATATTATTTTCATATCTAGTGTATTTACTAGTCTCCTTGACTAGTGTATGGGATTACCTTCTTGATTTCTATTTATATTGGCATAGAGCACTACTATAGATGTTTGTATGCTGATTTTGTGTCCTATAACTGTGCTGAATTCATTTATTCTAAAGTTTTTTGGTGGAGTCTTTGGGCATTTTCAACACATAAAATCATGTCATCTGTAAAGAGTGATAATGTGTCTGTTCCAACCTGAGTGACATTATTTCTTTATCTTGCCCGTTCTGGTTATGACTTCCAGAACTATGTTAAATAAAAATGGCTAATGTGGGCATTCTTGTTGTAGATCCTAGAAAAAAACGTTTCCTTTTTCTCCATTCAGTATTAGCTGTCAACTTATTATATATTGCCTTTTTTATATCAATGTATATTCCTTCTGTACCTAATTTTTTCAGCATTTTTACCATAAAATGATGTTGGATTTTATCAAATGCCTTTTCTACATCTGTTGGGATGACTTTATGTTTTTTGCCCCTCATTCTGTGACTGCATTGTCTGTTGATTTGCATATTCCATCCTTGCCTGCCTGAGATGAATCCTACCTGATGAAATAATGTTTTCAGTGTGCTGTTGGCTTTAGTTTGATAGTATTTTGTTAAGGATTTTTGCATCTATGTTCATCAATGATAGTTGCCTATAGGGGCTTTGTTTATCAGGTTGTGGTATTGGGGCAATGCTGGATTCAGAGTGTATTTGAAATAATTCCTTCCTCTTGCATTATTTTAGAATTACTTAAAGACAGTTATTTTTAGTGATTCTCCAAATGTTTGATAGAATTCATCAGGGAAGTCATCTGATTCAAGACTCCCTTTCTGAGAGGTTTTTCATTACAGATGCAATCTCATTACTTGTTTTTTTTTTTTTAGGTTTTCTCTTTTGAGGTTTGATCATGCTAAGTTAAGTTATGGAATTTGTTGGTATATAGTTGTTCATAATAATCTTGTGTGATTTTTTATGTTTCTGTGGTATCAGATATGCCTTTTTTCGACTGTGATTTTGGATCTTCTCTATTTTAGTTCAACTAGTTAAGGATTTGTCTGTTTTATCTTTTTATAGAATCTGTTTCATTGATCTTTATATTTTATTCTGTTTATTTCTGCTGTAACCCTTATTATTTCTTTCCTTCTAACTGTGTGTTTGTTCTTATTTTCCTAGTTCTTTGATATGCAGTTATAGATTGAGACCTTTCTAGTTGTTTGATGTAGGTATTGATTGCTATAAATGTCCTTCTTTTAGTATTGCTTTTACTATACCCCACAGATCAGCATATGTTGTACCACCATGTTCATTTCTTTGAAGAATTTAATTTCTTTATTGATCTCTTCCTTGACCCATTGGTTTTTCAAAAGTAAGCTGCTTAATTTCCATGTATTTATATACTTGCCCAAGTTTCTCTTGATTTACTGCAGTTTGGTCAGAAAAAACATGTGCTATGTTTCAAAAATTTGTTGATCCTTTTTTGGTGACCTATAATATGATCTATTCTGGAGAACATTCCATGCACTGATAAGAAAAATATGTATCTGGCAGCTTGGATGGAATGTTCTGTAGCTGTTAGGCCCATTGGATCTATAGTACAATTTATCATCTCCTTTTCCTGTGTGGGTAATCTGGCCATTGCTGAAAGTGGAATGTTTAAATCCCTCACTATTATTACAGTGGATTTTCTCTCTGCCTTTAGGTTTATCAACATTTGTTTTATATTTTTTAATGCTCTGACATTATATATATATATATTTTTTATTTATTTATAATTATTTGTCATTATGGAAGGATTTGTCTACTTTTACTATACTTTTGATGTAGACTCTGTTTTATGTAAGTATGGTTACTCCTTTTATATTGGATTCCCTTTGCATGAAATATTTTTATAGCTTGAATCTTGAAATACACACACACACACACACACACACACACACACACACACCCCAAAACATATATTGGAGATGTGGTCTCCTGGGAGGAGATATGGCATAGTGAAAGGAGGTTAGATCATCAGGGGAGTGCCTGTGAAAGGAGTACTAAAACCCTGACCCCTTCCTGCCTTTCTTTCTTACTTTCTGGCCAAAATGAGGCCAGCAGTCTCCTTCAACACGTGACCCCATCACAAAGTACTGTGTTGCCCCAGGTAAAAAAGCAATTAGCAAAGCCGTAAGTCCTCCACGACCTGAGCCGTAGAAAACCTTTCCTCCTTCCGGTTTGCTTATTTCAGGTTTTCTGTTACAGAGCTGGAAAGATCACAACAGAAGATTGGTATTAAGAAGCAGGGTAATTTCTCTAACTGTGCCTGCCTATGTTCAGGAGCTTTTGGAAAAGCAAGCTAGAGAAGACCTAGAACCCTATATGCGGAGCTTTATGTGTGATTCTGGTGATGACTCAGAGGACTTGAATGCTGATTAGAAATATGCAGGCAGTGATGGGGTTTCATATGGAAATTATGACTCCACGGGAACTGGACTAAAAGTCCTTCATGTCCCTTTAGGAAAAAAACACTTCACATTTTGTCCATGCCTTGAGACTTGAGCCCAGTATTAAAGGTAAGAGGCTAATTCATCTGGTGGAGGAAACTTAAAGGCAGCACTGGCGCTTCTGTCTTCTTTTAGCCAGACTTAACAGTGAGAACTGGGAGGAGGGGGCAACCCACTGGGGCCCCCCTTCTGTCCCCCTCTTGGACAGAAGCTTTCTTTCTCTCAATAAATATATTCTGCTCTTAAAAAAAAAAAAAAAAAGAGAACTGGGAGGAAAAGGAACTCACAGTTTGGCTGGAAAATGAGTGTATTTAAAAGTGCTGCCAAATAGGGCAAAGTTGCTTAGGAGATTAGCACCTGTTATGGTTTGTGTCTGTATGTCCCCCAAATCCTCATGCAGTTATTTAGTGGCTTTTAGAGTTTCTGACTGATCTATGATCCAATGCTGGGACTGCGGGTGTGAGAGCTATACCCTAGGGGGAATAGTTTGTATATGTAAGGGAGAGAAAGAGGCTGCCTGCTTCATTCCTGCGGCCATTCCTCCCTTTTGCTGGTTGTTTTTGCTGTGCCCTGCTGCCATGAAGTTTGCCCTCTGCCATGTGCCACTCTGCCTCTGAAGCAACTAAGTATGGACTGAAACCTCCACAACTGTAAGCTAAATAAACCTTTCCTTCCTTCATTTTGGGTGTTGGGTATTTTGTCTCAGCAATGAAAGAAGAGTAACCAAGGCAGCACCATTAAAGGGAAGCCCAGAACTGTACTTTGTGTTGACAATAGGAAAGACGCCTTGAGGGCATCAGAGGGGTGAAAAGGATCTGACCCTCCTAGGCTCAAATATATAGAAGTGTAAGCTTGTTTCCAAGGCTGCACCTCAGCAGGGAGCCCTGGGGGGCCCACTTTGCATAAAACTGCTTAGGGATTTCTTCCTCCGTATTCAGCCGCGTTCAAGTGGGCCCCGGTATGGCCTGCACTGGCGGAGTCCGAGCATCATCCATACGGTGCTGGGTTTGCATGTAAGATGCAAGATCTACTGGAGGCTCCCACTGAGGTTTCAGAAGAAAGTGGAAGAGACCAGGTAGTGACGGGTCACTGTCCCTGCTGGTATGCCCTGAGAAGCCCATGGGCAAAGCTGTGATGGTGAAGTCACAGCTGCGGTGGAGACCTCGGGAGGTTACAGATGCCAAGAGCATGGAACACCCGCAGAGGAGAGCGGTAGGCCAGCAAAGGCATAGAGCTGGAGCTGCCCGTGCCCTTTCAAGTTGATATCCCACCAGACATGGAACTATGGGGCTCAGTGTTTGCCCCACTAGCTTTTGGTCTTGCTTTGGTCTGATTCCTCCACTCTGGAATGAGAAGTTTACCTTGTGCTGTGGTGTCATGGAAATAACTACTTTAAATAGGGGCTTCACAGCTAAGATTTGGCCTTGACTCTCAGAGAAAACTTTGAATTTTGACTTTTTTAAATGATTTTTTATCTTAAAAAATAGTACAAAAATAAAAAGAAGAAAAGCAGAATAAAAACAACACAAAGCAAGGACATCAGAAATGGTACAGGGTTTCAAACCAAATGATAGGGATTGACAGTAGTTCTTATATTATATATTGTTATCTTCAACGAATTTGCTCAGAGTACCACTTGTAAGAATAGAAGATTGATCAACTCATTAAAGAGAATAAGAAAAGAATAATTTAAAAGAACATTAGAGACAATACATAGTGGCACTAGGCAGGATTGTGGGAATTCACCATTGGTTGTTATACTGCAAATTGTTGTCGTCACATAAGTTGCTCAGATCCCCAGATACAAGCGTGCAAAATTGGTCAGAATAGTAGGAAGAAAAAACTTTTAGACATTAACTGTTCCCAACAAACCATCAGACACCAACAATATAGTTACACCATCCACCCACATATATATATACACACACACACATATATATATTATATATGTAATTTTCCTTAGTACGTTTTCTTTTTTCCCTCACCCCAGTTGCTCCTTCCTTTGAGCAGTTTCTTTCCCTTTCTTATTATCTATTGTACATTTTGGGTTATATTTACTCTTTCATGTTCTTACACCAAGGAGACAATGTGATGCTTACACATGTGAGTCTGGTTTATTTCACTTATGAGTCTGGTCTCTAGTTGCATCCATTTACCTATAAAAGCCTCGAGAGTATGACTTTTGAGCAAGGCTGGAATGATGACTTTGGAACTCTTAAGAGATAAACCAAATGCATTTTGCACTGTGAGGTGGACATGAGCGCTGGGCAGCAGAGCAGAATACTATGGTTTGGGTCTGGAATGCCCCCCGCCAAGGCCCAAAGGTTGAGAGTTTGATCCTCAGCCTGCAACACTGTAGGCAGTGGAGCCAGGGCACAGAAGTTAGGTTGTCGGTGGTGTGCCTTGAAGGGGATATGAAGCCTTGGCCTCTTCCTATCTTTTCTGCTTCCCACCTGCCATGAGGCGAGTAGCGTCTTCACCGCAGGCCTCCTCCTCAATGAATCAGGGCTGCTTCCCATCACTCAGCTCTTCTTCCTTCTCTGGGTTCTCACTGTAAGTCTGGGTGAAAACAGCCAACAGCACCCATACCATAGCCTTAAAATTTCCTCTGCCAGATTAATTTGTCTGTTACTTTTAGGCTTCTACAAAGTCTCAGGAGGTAGGAAACATGTAGACAGTTTTCCTATCAGAGTGTAACACCGTGGCTTCTAGACCAACTGTCAGTGGAGTGAGTCTTTGTTCCGAACTGAAACCTCCTCTGGCCATCAGATCTCTGACCGGTATCTCATATCAAGCACTGCACATGATGTTCTAGAACTTTTCTAGCCAGCATCTCCAAACTCCTCCAAACAAACTCATTCCAAAGACTTCTACACACTACAGTCAGGTACAGTCCCAGCAATGATACCATTCCTAGTAACAGTTTTCTGTATTAGGCAGCTTTCCCATCACTGAGACCCAATACCTGACACCCCCAAGTTGAAAGACAAAAAGTTTATTTTGCCTCACAGTTTTGGTAGGTTCAGTCCAAAGCCTAAATGACATGCTGGTAGGGCCTGGAGGAAGAAAGCTGCTTACATTATGGTGACCAGGAAGCAGAGAGGTTTAGAGCTGGGGACGAGTACCTCCTTCCTGGTTATGCCCCAGTGATCTGCCACTTCCCACCACCCCACCTCTGAACATAAAACTTTCGAGGGACATTGTAGATCTAAGCCACATAATCGCTATTAATTTTTTCAAGACAAAAGAATAGAAATAAAAAGAAACATTTCAGAAAATACAAAATTACACAGAAACTAGCAGGGAATTAGCACCGGGTGTTGTACCACCTATCTTTATCTTCACATTAATTAACATCTAAACATTAAAGGAAATTGAGAAGAAAGTAGGGAATTAGTACTGGGTGCTGCATTCCACAAAACTATCTTCATTTTTGTGATTACAAAAACTATTAAGGACATACAAAATTATATAGAACATAGATGGGAATAATCTCTGAATGCTATTTTACCTAAAATTGCTTTCCCTTTTGTTACTCTATTATACCAATGGTTGCTTGTTTGCAAATTCAAATTTATAACCTACATGGATGTATATAAACTATCATGTTTGGGATGGACAAGCACCTATACTCACTGCGGATCACCCGTCTCCTCTCTGCCATGGTGCTACGTGGTATAAGGGCGGAGGGAAGTGGTTTCAGTCCACCCTCATTGGCGCTGCATGGCATCCCAAGGCGTGTTACGCCCACGGCAGACATCGCAGGTGGCTGGTCCCACAGAGCTGCTTCACCCACAGCGGCGGCCAGTCCCACGGGGCTGCTTCGCCCAAGGCGGCGGCCCATCCTGCGGGGCTCAAATTCTCCTGGGTTCCAGCTTTACCGTTTTTCCCCCCTTACAGCTGGACTTTAGGTGAACTTACAATGCTTGATACCAGGGCTTAAAGTCTCCTTGGTGGTGTTTGCCTTGAAGGACCAGCTTGTGAACTGAGTTTAGAAATTAGTTCTAGAACACCCCAGGCAAACTTTCAATGCTTGGTACCAGGGCTTGAAATCTCCCCGGCTATGTTCACATTGTTAGTCCAGCGTATGAACTGAGTTTAGATATTAGTTCTAGAATAGAGTTGGAGGATAGAGTAGATTGCTGTTTTTCAGACTCCCAGTCTGCTGCTTTTCATCTAACTTGTTGCTATGGGTTCTTGCAAGGTTCATATGTGCAAGCTATAAGTAGATCATCTTCGTGTTGTTAATAGTGTGGGGTGAGTCCTGAATTCTGTATAATCATCCCATTGTTGACAGGAGTATGTGTTGATTGCACCCGCCGCCTAGTCTCTCGGTGTTCACAGTGAGATTTCAGGTCAGGAGCTGAAGCCGGGAACCTCAGCTCCTGCTTCCTGCCTGGTCCCAGAGTGCAATCGCAGCTCCCTCCGCCATCTCGCTCCATCCCCTCTCGGGAGCCGCTGCTGCTCCAACTCCGGAGTCGCCACTGCGGGTCCCCACTGCTCCCCACTCACCCAGCAGAGGGGTGGCGGAGGGGATTGCCTCAGGGCAGACGCAGGATCTGGTGCAGTGAGCTGTGTGCTATTTGGACTGATTCCATCCTGTCTCCAGGCGCCGATTAGGGATATTACTGCAGGATCAGTTTTCTGTTTCCGTGGGTGTTGTAATTTCTTGTCTTCATCCTGGATTTGACTACTGCTCCCGTCTGCCATTGCATCTTTTTCTGGCTGCACTCTCTCCTCTGACCCTCTCTCGGAACTCCGCACTCCCCTGGCCGACCTGGGAGTCTTCCATGAGAGTAGGTCTCCACAGCTGAAGCTGCGAGTGTCGGAATGAGAGCATAAGCTAAGGTTGTGTGTGTTTTGGAGCCGTAGTTTCTCCATCTCGCCTCCCTCCGACTGCACCATGATGGTCCTCTGATCCTTTCTTCCCAAATAGGTCCTGCTTATTCTTTCTGAGGATTGCAGTTCCCATTTCAAATCTTTCCTGGGTTTGAGGTACCCACCTCTCTCCTTTCTTTCCTTCTCATATTGCTGTATTTCTTTGTCTAGGTGGGATTTCTCAGAGTGGTTCCTCCTCTGCTTCCTATCCAGTTGCCATCTTGAAGTTTCCTTGCTATTATTTTTAATAGTTTTGTTTACTGTATTTATGGTATTAAAGCATTCTGAATTTTCTTGTTTAATTGCTCTTACCCATGAGTTGTATATCTTTCTATGTTTTCTTCTTACTTGTTACTGTCTTCATGTAAAATACCAGAGAAGAAAAAAAATATAAAAACAAGTGATCAGAGGCCAGGCATAGTGGTGCACGCCTGTAATCCCAGTACTCGGGAGGCTGAGGCAGGAGGATCATTGCAAGTTCGAGGCCAGCCTGGGCTACAAAGTGAGCTCAAGGCCCGCCTGAACTGCACAGTGAGACCCTATCTCAAAAAAAAAAAAAAAAGCGGTCAGTTGGTTCTTCCCATTATATCCATCTATGGCTTATCAAACAAACAATAACTTTAGCTTGTTTTCAAAGGGAATTATCAGATAACACCTAAGCCCAAAAAATCCTCACTGTTTATTCAGTATACAAGTGATACATTGATTGCCTTTCAGTGGTCAAATAGAGCAAAACTGTCCATTATTTCTTCAGCAAAAGCCCTAGGGCAAGCCCGAGTTCTACCTAAAACCCCCAGGCATACTATGGTTATTAAAAGACAAAAAGAAGATACACAGATGTCCAGCCAGCAAAAGATGTTCCACATCATTCACCAGGGAAATAAAAACCACAGAAAGCTTTACCTCACACCAACAGATGATTGCTGTAAAAAAAAAAATCAGAAAGTAATAAGTAACTCAGGCAACAACAGTAAAATGATGCACTGTGCAAAGAGTAATGGGGTTTCCTCAAAGTACAAAAATAAATTACCATACAATCCAGCCAGCCCACTTTCGGAGATGTGTCCAAAAGACTTGAAAACAGGATTTCCAAAGGATAGTTACCTACTGTGTTCACTGCAGTTGTTCTTCACATTAGCCAAGAGGTGGACACAACCTGGATGCCCGATGAATGGATGAGCAGGTTAAGGAAATGTAGTGCATACATACACTAGAATACCATTTAGCCTTAAGCTAATTACAAAAAGGTGACTGCTGACTCTACTCATATGAGGCATTTAAAGAGGTCAAATTTGTAGGGAGTCATAGGTTTGAGTCCAGCCTGAGCAATTTAGTGAGATCTCAAAATAGAAAGAGCTGAGTATGTAGCTGAGTGCAAAGACCCTGTGTTTAATGCCTCTGCTACAAAAGAGAGCAGGAAGAGAGAAGGAAATGTAGTTTCTCAGATTGGAAGGAAAAGGAAGTTACTGAATGGATTAGAGTTTTGGTTTTGCCAGGTGAAAAAGCTATAAAGATTTGTGGCATATAGCACTGCTGTGCTGTCCGCTTACAAATGGCTAAGGTGGTGAATTTTGTTACAAGGTTTTTTTGCAACAATTAAGAAATCACACGGGATGCTGAAGAGAACCAGTGGCCCTAAACCATCAGCAGACGTTAATATGCAGAGTGCTGCCCGCCTTTTGAGGCTCATCTTGCAAAGTATGCTGAGGCGGAGCTTCATAGAGGAGCAGGCATCCTAAGACAGGCAGCATGGTTCACTCTCCCATTTCCTGTTCCTTGTTCAGCCGCTCCAGTTTTGGTTCTTGCCCATGGTTGATTCGCATGAGGACTGCACCAGGGCACCAAGGGTGCGGGACTGCCTGTGTACAACAGGACCTGCCGAGCTGGAGAGCGCAGTGCCTTGTTCATTTCTGTTCCTTTCACCTCACCTCTTTTCACAAAGACTTCTTGGAGGCAGGAGGCCAGGTTAGGTAGGGAGAGTGTCTTGGTTACTTTACTCTTGTTGCTGAGACAAAATACCCAACACCCAAAATGAAGAAAGGAAAGGTTTATTTAGCTTAGTTTGTGGAAGTTTCAGTCCATACTTGGCTGGTTCTGAGGCAGAGTGGCACGTGGCAGAGGGCAAACTGTTCAGGGCAGCAGAGCACAGCAAAACAACCAGAAAAAGGGAGGAATGGCTGCAAGCAGCCTCTTTTTCTCCCTTACCTTGTACACAGCCTACCCCCACCCAGGGGGCGTGTGGCTCTCACACAGTCTCCATGCCCTCCTCTTCCACAGGCTCAGGATGCATACAAAGTAAACACCCTGGCTTCCTGCTGAATCTCTCACCCAAACCTCTGGACTCCCCAAGTTGACACAATGTATCAACCATAACAGAGAGGAAATACCCATTGGCCTGCCCGCCCTCCCAAGTAGGAGCTTGGAAAGTAGACAAATGCTAATAGAACAAGATTCCCACTGAGAGGCTCAGGGAAGGGGAAAAGCATCCCTGTTCATCTTCCCTGGGAATGGGGGTGACAGCACAGACAGTGTTCACTACAGGCGCAGGGAATGTAAGCATGAAGCTGTCACCAGATTACTTAGTGCTCTAGACTGTGACGTGGAAACCATGGCACACTTACGACCTTCCCAGGACCTTGTTTCTTACAAAAACTTTTACGAGACCAACTGGCAAGTCTAGCAAGGTCCTGGTAGCTGGTACCAGGTGGCAGCTTCACTGTGATATGTAAATTGAGTTATTAAAAAGGAAACAGCAGGGCCAGGTCCTGCCCTCCAGGAGGTTTGGTCTATTAGGAGAAAAGAGAAGCATTATGAAAGAAGAGGTTCAAAAGTAATAGTACCTACCCACAGCGGAATGAAGAAGGTGCCAGGAGAGTTAGATGAACGATAGGGATTTTTAAAGAAAAAATTCCTACTTTTCCAATCTTTAGAATCCCAATATAAAAACTAAATGCCTTTACCTGCAGCTTTTTCAGGTTAAAGGTATATAAACTGACCTGTTTTTTAATATTATGTGTGAAACGACTGCATTCCAACAAAGACCTATCCTATCTAATTTGTAAGCTTGGTTTCCTTCATTTAGCTAGAGAAGGTACAAAACCAACTCAGTTCATAAAGGAAACCGGTACTGCTGCTGCTGAGTCTGGCTGGGCAGATCTCAAGGGAGTGTGGGGAAGCTTCCCAAAAAGGGCAAGATCCTAGGACCAAGCCTTTAACCCTCACAGCAAGCTGGGGGTTCTGTTTGTTCTGCAGAAGACAACGTAACCAAATCCCGTCAGTTATTTCCACCCCCCTGTCCCAGCAAAGAGTAAACGACGTCCCCTGAAATTCTTTCTCACTTAGCCCTTTTGTGGTCCTGTCCTCGGATTTGATCTTTCCTCAGCCCACCAACCGCAGGAGGCCTGCATTTGGGCTTTGAAACAGGAAGAACCGGCAGTGGGGGGGGGGGGGGCGCGGCAGTGAGAAGGGTAACCCCACTTTCTTTTTCTTACCGCCTTTAACCTGTCACAGACACGACATTCTTTTGAATGCAAAGTTTGTCTTTATAAAATAGATTTCTTGCACTTCTCAATTCCAGGCTTCAGCGGAGAAAACTACAAGAAAGTACTATATTACTATTTTCTGGAACCTCTGGCTGATAGGTTATTACTGGCCTTGCCCTGGCTTTTTGACTCAAGATATGCACACACCCCTCCTAGGGCCTCCGCACCGCTCTGGCATTGGGGTAGGGTGGCTGGAGAAGAGAAGAGGACAGACGGGGACCTGCCCACTGGGGACCCCTCCAGGTTGAAATGTTTGAAGTGTCTCTTCACCCTCCACTCTGATGGGACCATCTGAATGTTTCGTTTTCTAAAACAAACTCCTAGGGCGGAAATTCTAGAAGGATCCATTTGAAATATAAATTTTGAAAATGTTCCTACTGTCATTGTGCAGCTGCATTAGTTCTGAAGTACAGTGGTAACAGACTGTTAGATCCAATAAACACATATCACATGTATAATTACATATTATAAAACACCTCAAAACTAGAAATAATCAAAGGAAGAAAAAGAACTCTTATAAAGCACTGCCATTTTCTTTGAAACCTGTTTGTCCCCCAGCTGAGGCACCTCATTTGCACTGCTTTTCCATGATATAAACATCCTCGGATACATGTTGATGACTTAGGACTTTGTTATACACGCTCATCATTTAGCCAGTTTCTGTGATTGTTTAACTATTCCGCTATATGAAAGTCTACCAGATATGTGGCTTGTGGCTGTACCTTTCTATATATCCTTGGTTGCTGACCTCAGATAACTCGGAAAGGCAGAACTCCTGGGCCAGAGTATGTGCAGCAGTCTCTGAGGAGGACAGCTGAAGTCAGAGGCAGTCCTGCTCCGTAGGGGATGGAGTGGAATTCTTACTAAAACATCCTTCCTTCCCCAGAGCCAGGTGCTTATGAGCCCTGGCTGAGGCTGCTGTGATCAAAGCTGAGCATAAGCACAGGCAAGCGGGTTGGGCAGTGCCCCACCCAGCCAGGCCCCTGGGCCTGCACCCGAGGGCCCTGGGGCTCCTAGGCTCCCTTAGGCCCTAGGGAAAGGGATGCACTCGGGTCTGGGCCTTGCCTGGAGCCCTAACCTAAAAGAGAACAGGGCCCAACGACTACGTGGTATTTATCTATATGTATAGCCTGTTTTATTTTTATTATTCCTTCCAGTTTTTTTGTTTTTTTTTAAACAGCACTAACAGTATTTCTCAAATAAAGAGGACTGTGTAGGAGCTCATAACACGCATCCTTGGCAGGGTGAAAAATCGCAGCCCTTGCACAGCGCAGAACTCGCCAGCGTCTGTGCAGTTTCTTCCTTCGGGGAAGCACAGTGAGTCAAGAGCAAGCCACCCTTGGGATGCGTCGGACATGCCCGAAGCTCTCTTCCGAGGTGTCATGGGCTAGAGAGGTCCTCGGGTACTTCTGAGAGTAAATGCCACGCAGGCTTCATTGGCCTCCCGCTCCTGAGATGGGCTTAGCCACAGAACCAAAGCAGTGAAGCTCAGCTGGGGAATGGCCCTCATCCAGGGACCGCTGGGCAAGCAGAGTGCTCTGCAGCCCCGTCTGGGGATGCTGCTGAGCTGGTAACAGCAGAGGGAAGCAGTGGCTACCTCTCCTCCTGGTCCCAAGCTTAGCCGGAAACATGCACTGCTACGCGAGGAAAGCCTTGCTGGGGCAGTGTTTTCAGGCAGAACAAAATCTGGACCAGGCAGCCTCTGAGAAGCCTTTCAGTCCAATTGAGGCTGATCAGGTCAGAGGAGGAGGATCCCCACCTTGTATCAGAGAGATCACAGGCACAGAAGGGATTTCTGACCACCCTAACCTCCAGCCCTGGGGTCCAACAAATACTTTAACACCTTACTTTCTCTCCCACAGTTTGACAGTGTTCCTAGCTGAACAGTGCTGCCCTTGGGAAAGCCTGCAGCTGTGCTGCCAAAGCGAGATCCCTGCCATGTTTAGCTAAAGCTGTATCCCGTCCTGGGGTCTGCCAGTGAGCACAGGAAAGCAAACGTACCCGTGCAGCCTGCACTTTCCACAGCCCCCTCCTCCTTTAGCAAGAGGCACTTAGTCTAAAGAGCCTGTGGGGAAGAAGAAGGAGCCTAAATGAATCTGAATGCCCATCAATAATGCTGGTCCTAAACCATCAGGAAATTTAAATCTGAGGTCCCAGAGGGTTCCGCTAGGTTTATAGCTAAAGGTAAAAACTATTCAAGGACAAAATTGAGTGTGAAAATATGTTATCCAAACACAGCTGTAGCAGTAAATAAATATGTAAAAGCTGGCAAGTGAGTTGAGGAAGCTAGTTTGGATGGGAAAAATAGAAAATGTGAATGTTTTCTACCTGGTGGATCATCTCTGCTGTGAAAGATTTACTGCGCTTTTACATAAGTATCATACAGTTTTCATTATCTGTCCCAAGGTACAAAATGACATTTGAAAAGAGAAACAGTGGCATATTTCATAGGCCAAAGGACATGAGCTTGTACAGTGAGCAACTCATTGCAAAGAGCACAGATGCATGGAAAATTACAGATATAAATTCTGATGTACACTGGTGTTTGATGAGACCCTAAATATGTGGAGTTCCTGGTGTGCCCCTTCTGAAATTAAATAAGAAAACATGAGACAATCTTGCAGTGTTCTAAAGGAAGCACGGTGTGGGTGGTTTTGCTTGGCCAGGTGTATTGTTAGAGCGTGGGTGTCTGGCAGACTGGAAAATTGTGCCCTTGGAACTGATGGGTTTGTTGATCAAGTTCAAATAGTCCCCCGTCCACAGTACACTCCCGGCGGGTGAAAGGCTATTACGAACTGAACCACAACCGCTAAAGCTTCACAGAACTGCAGCCACTGTTACAGGGTCAGTCCGGAGCCCTCAGTCAGGATTAGAGAAAAACCGCAGGCAGAGCGAAGCGCAACACCTAGGGGGAGAAACTCCATCGGGGCTCAGCCCTTCCTGCCTTGAGCTGGGGAGGGGCTGAAGCTGCCCTGGTCCTCAGCTTTGCACTCATTTCCAGCTTGAGATGCCATCCCTGGGAGAAGCACTTTATTGATCAGACTAGTAATGCGCGGAAACCATGAGCTAGCTTATCCTCTTTCATTTCATTACTTTTTTTTAACCATGTCCTGCCCTTAAAGTAAAGGCTTGTCTGAAGGCAAGAGGAAAAATGGCAGCGTTATTGGTGGGCATTCAGATTCATTTAGGCTCCTCTTCTTCCCCAGAATGTCTTAAAACTGAGAACAGAAGTCAGTGGATCTACTTGTCTCAGCCTCATCCCTAAGTGAACGGAGAATGAGACGAGCCACTCCCCTGTACCCCAAAACAGTCTGAAGTAAAATGCAGGTTACGTAAATACAGTGGTACAAAGGAGAAAGGAATATTAAAATAGAAATGTCCCCCAGTTTTGTTTCTTCCTATGTGTTTCTTCTGGATAGCAGGAAATACCACTAGATAATACACTTTTACATATTATCCAGAGTGTCCGCAAGATACTCATAATCGGGAAGAATGTTTTAGTGCACACTGGGAGCAGTGAGGAAGGAGGAGGGAGAACAGTTTGCCGATGCATCACTTCTTGGTAATCACATGTACACAGGGTCTGTCCACAGGGGCTTCGACCCCCAGATAGAAGACGTGCCCATGAGCACACTGTCATACCTATTTGGTACTCAGTTTTAGAGCCCTCATTTCACAGCATCACCTGGGCAATGCTTTCTCTTGAACTCATTCGTTTCAGTAAGTCAGTAGTGTTCTGGACACTGGGCACTCAGCACCGGGAGGAAAAGAAGGGCGAGTGAGCTGCAGCTGCTGTTACTTAGTGGATGAGGCCAGAACAGAACCGTCAGCAAGTCCATCAGCCACCATGGATGCAGGTGGAATGCATGCAGCACTGGCTCTCCGTGAGCCTGTCAAGGAGTACTTAGGAACATGGCTGCATTCAAACGCAGTCTTCAATAGCAGGCCGGGTTCAAGGGATCAAGGAAGAATGAGGGTCCAACCCAACGCAGAGTCAGTGAAGGCGTGGGGTTTGGGGAAAAGGAAGGGCCATCGGTGTGGCCCAGGCCACAGCACACAGCCAAATAACTGGGGACAGCCAGAGCAATGGGACAGCGCAGGAGCACTGGAGGCAGAAGAGGCAAAGACAATATTATAATCACTGTTGTGCCACAGAAGAGCAGAAACAAGGGCTTCACTCGGGAATGAGTAGCAAGACAGGCAGGGTCACCTGATTAAAGGGCAGACAGGGCAAAGGAGCCCTTTGGATCAGCCCTGAGTGATAGATCTGCAGAGAAAGAAGGGCAGAAACCAAGATGGCAGCAGGTGCAGGGCAACCAACGAGGTCACCATTGGAGAATCTAAGAAGGCTTTGTGCTCCCAAGGAGCATCCACTCAGGGCCAATCTAAGCCTTGCCAGGAGAGGGTTCTGCTTGTTTCTTCCTCTCCAGGCCATTCCATGCCTAGCTTCCTGGACAGCTGAGCTGCCATATCTACCTAGGAAAGAAGAGTCTGCTGTCCTCCCATGTTCATAGTCTTCTGAGAGAATCTGCTGTTTGAGGAAATGTGAACCGTGCTAGCCCATCTCTGCTTTGTCCTTATTAAGCCAATACACCAGGACACATAACCTCCACTCTCAGCACAGGTCTTTGTCAGAACTGCCTGTCCTGTGGCCCATCAGTATCAAAACTTGTTGATGTGAGTTTGGCCTATAATATTTTATAGATCAATAAGCAGCCACTTAGTTATTTAGCTTGTGATGCAGAATGTCCTTAAGCAACTTTATATTGCCAATTAATATATTTGATACAATAAACCAACATGCAATATGTGACTTTTAAATTATTTAGTCCATATATGTTTTCATTAAGGAAGAGCATTTCATTAGCATATTTATGATACTATCTAAAGACTTAACATGGCTTAATTCTATTAATAAAAGCTAATTTAAAAGTCATTATCTTTTTTAATTATAGCTTTTGATTTAGTTCCTTCCTACTTTGGAAATAAGGGTGGCTGTGGTTATTATTCTGTTGGTCCGTAGCTAACTTTGTTCTTTTAATGCTATCATAAATTACTTGATGGGGAAAATTGATTAAAAGCAGCATCCCAGAGCTCCCTGTGTAGCCCATAACTTGGCTATAGCTGTTCGTCAGAGCTCCATGCTGATATTTTGCTTCAAGTGAAACTGCCAGCTAGTTCTCCCCTGTAGTCATGATCAGCAGCCCAGATAATTCTTGTTAAAGGCCACTCAAAATAGGTGGCCAGCAAATTTACCTGTGATGCCTTGGGTGGTCCCCAAGCATCCTCTTGGTCCTGACACCGGGCATTTCCTATTTCTGGTTCTTTCTGACCCCAGAGAACACAAGGCGCTTCCATTGCTGTTAAATTCCTAGCTGCTCAATTTCTCAGCTGTGCTAGTCACTCAGGATCTATAGATGCGAGGCTGCTGGGTCTGGGACACCAGATACCATCTGGTTCTCGACCTTGGCATTGACAGGAAAAGTGCAAAGCTGCTGAGTGTCCAAGGCAGCAAGGAGGCTTATGCACCAGAACTTAGTGCAGGACAGTTGCAGCCAGGGAAAAGCCAAGGAAGAGAGGGAGATGAGGTGTCACATCCCCCTTGCTGATTGGCGGTCACCTAGGATAAGGCTGACAAGCGCCCTGAATAGAGACTTGGTGCTTGCCTGAAAGTGAGGCACAACAGGGACGTAGGCAGAAGGCCTGTCAGCTCGCCAGCAAACAGCCACTGCCAGACCCCGGTGGCTGATAAGCAGCTTGCTGTACTCACCAGACATGTTTGAGTATGGGAAAAGCCAGCTTGTTGTCAAGCTAAGCCAGAGCATGACAATTATAGAAAAACTGTACTTTGGTCTAGCTCTGATTCCAGCTCGGAAAGCTGTTGAGCCCAAAAAGAGAGGAAGAAAATAACAAACGAATGAAAAACGCACAGTGGCTAGAGGTGAACTAGCTCTGCAACCACCAAAAAGCAATGGGGTTGTCCCCTTGCGCTGTTCAGTAAGGTCAGCAGGAAGTGGAAAGTAGGTTGGGAAGTCGGTATGTGACGCTGTTCCTGTAAATTCTTTCTTTTCAAGAAAAAGCCTCGCGCTAGTGCACATCTTGAGGGAGTTGGTCAAGGAAATGATGAAGAAGGAAGATCAGAAGATCTTGAAAGGATAAACCATTTCTAATTCACCTAATGCAGACTCATTTTAAAATTAGGACACTTTTATTTGTCGCTGTGCTCCTTACTAAGAGAGCTGCACCTCGCTGTAAATGAAATTGGAGTCTAGCTCTGATTAAATGAGTTTACAGGTCTCAGATGGAGGCAAGCAAGGCCCGTCCCACGTATATCTATAACCATAAAATGGTTGACTGGAACCGGAAAGGCTCATAAACGCCCTCATTGTTCACTCAAGATGCATTTCTAAGGAACTTTTTGTATCTTTATACCACTCGGTATACAGCTCTATTAAAGTGCTTTACAAATTGCACAATATTTATTTCTTGAGGTGCCCATCTCCCCTCCCTAGGATGTGAGCTCCCCAGAGTTAGACAGAGAACTGTCTGAATTCATGTCCGCCTTGCCAGTGCCTGGCACACGGCTCTGCCCGAAGGGTCTGAACAGGCCTCTCACCATCTGAGTGAAGGGTAAATGAGTGAAGAACTGAAAGGCAAGGTGCCAGCCGAAATCATCAGTCAGCAGTTGCTGTCCCTGCAGTTTAGATGGGTCCCCAGCTTCTGAAAGAGACGTTCCGGGCAAAGCCTCTTGAGTCATAACTTTCCATTCTCATTTAACCTTTAGCAAAATGCAGGACACTAAGGTCCTTGAATGATCATCTTGGCTTCGCCACTAATTCATTGATTCTCTCAGTGGGATCCCTATTTCCCAAATGCTTCCCCCACACACAGGAGCACTGACTATGTCTTAATGAGCACTGTATCCTGAGTGCCTACCATCTAATAGTCACCCAAAAATATATTTGTCAAGTGAAAAAAAAGAAAGATTTCTGTCTTACTGGCATACCACCCAGTTTTCCACATTGCTGCGAGAAAAATAAGACAGGGATAAAGAGCTATATTAAAATTCTGCCTTGAGATTGAAAGTTCACTACTGTTCAGCAAAAGAAGGCTCTGGGGTCAAGATAGCGTTAATGCCATGGGGGTGGGGGTTCTTACACCTCTGTGGCTCTGTCCTTGGAACAGGAATGAGAGCAGCAGATCTGTCTTCCTCATGACAGAAAGAAAGAAGAAAGAAAGAAGAAAAACCTATTCTCCAGTCCTACACACATGCAGGCACCCTGTGACTGAAAGCAGCAATATCCCCACTTAGAAATAGGCGATGACAAACTTACAAAGAGAAAGAATGCCCCTGATACTCTGGATTCTGAAAAGGAAGCACTAATGGTGCCATAAATTTTAGGGAAAGAAATCACATTATTCTAATGAATGTTTCTCATAAAATAATGGAATAAAGATGTCCTCTTCATAATGGAAGTGCAACTTGGGACAAAAATTACCCATTTTTTCCCTTTACCTTTAATCAACCTACTCTGAGAAGATCAAAAAATAAAGAGAATGAGCTTGAACTCGAAAGATCTAAGTTTTATACCCAACTAATTGGCTGGGGCCTTTCATTATCACTATTGCTTTTACTTTTCTTGCTTCCAGTTAGAGTTTGGCAAAAATCAAACCTTGTAAGACTAACAGCAAAACTTTATTTGTCCTCCGTTTTTAAGACTGAAATGCACACTTCGTATGATTTCTTCCCTCTCGGTGCACTGTAGGCTGCTGCGTACCAGGGAAAGGCATTACCAAAAATAACGTGCAAGTCAGACTGGTCTTCACGCATCCTCAGCAAACAATGTGAAAAGTTGACCATGAAGACATTGGCCACACATCCGTTAAATCCCTTTGCCTCACTGCACTCATTTGAGCGGAAATGCTAAAGACACAGGGAGGTGCCGACAACCCTTCCTGTGAGATGCTCTGAACCCGGAACCCACCTTTGTCAGTTATTTCAAGTGGATATAAAGGGAGATTTTGACCAAGCTTCTCCACCCCCAAAGATCAAGAGAGCAGCTGTACTTCAAAACTCTCCGTGAAAATTTCTCATGACCTTGAAAACCAATATGAAATGCCGAAGAACAAAGTCATTGTGTGGATATTTTCCCACAGTGGGACCATTTGGTTCACCCAGCACAGAACCGAGACTTGCGTATCCATGTCAGTCATTAAGCTGTCCCCGCAAAGCAGTACTTTTGAGAGTTAAATCTTTTCTTGTCAAGTGTTCTAAGAAAAATATCTTGCTCCATATTTGTGTAATACTTTTACCTAAGTATTTCTTACAGAATAGCTTTATGAAGGCAAAGAAATAGGTGGTAACAGCTATGAAGACAGGCAGAGAGAGAGAAAGTGGTTCGCCCTAGATCTCACAGCTGGGAAGCCACAGCATGCCTGCCTGGCCCTTCCTCTGGCTTCCAGTCTACTGCATTCCTGCCCACGTGCCTGCTGGCCTGCAGGGTGGGCCTCAGTGCTGCGTAGACCGATGTAGGGATGAAGCCAAGTCAGGCGTCTGGCGCTTGTGTCGCTCAGCGACAGTTGGCGTCCACAGAGGACCGGGGCCTGGCGCTCTGCATCAGGATGGAGCTCACTCCTAAGGAGGAGCTCTGCACACTGACTCCTGTCTGAGCCTTCCGAGGGCCGCCGTGGAGCTGGGGCCTTCTTTGTCAACTAGCCGGAAACAGCAGGCAGTGCGGACGCTCGGGCCAGCACTTGGCACTCGAGGCTTCCCCAAGTGAGGGAGCCCATCTGAAGCTGCAGCAGCCCTACGAGGGCGGCACTGCAATCGCTTTCATTTCACTGATAAGAAAACCAAGACTTGGAGCTGCCATTTCAATGACCATGTGGGTTCTCTTTGGACAATTCGCCAAGCATGTAAGTGTAGCTGAGGGATAAATTCCTCAAGGACTGGGGACAGAGGCCCACGGCCCTGCCTCTGGGGGCCAGCAGTCAGACTCCTCTGGACCTTCCTCTCCTAATAAGGAAGAAAAACAAAGAAATTAAAACTACAATCCAGCCTGAGAGCAGAAGAAATTCAGGGCCCACATTTGCTTGGGGCCGCCCTGCGCCCCTTGAGAACAGCCCTGGCGTGGCCTTTGCTCCTGGCCACTGTGCTTAGGGCTTGTCTGTACAGATCACAGCTCTCTTCCTCCCTCTGTGTGGACGCAGACTTGGCCCAGCCCGCAGCCTCACTTGCAGGCGTAGGGTCTGGGGCTCTGGGGCAGGCAGCAGGACGGCTTATCTAAGGAAGACCCACAGAGTGAGCAACTCAGAGGAACAATCTGGCGGGCCATGACCTCAACCCACAAGGTGGCAATTAAGGCGCAGACTTGGACGGTACACAGGAGTTCTGAGGAGCAGGCTGATTGAAAGCTGCTCCTTCCCCGCCTCAAGAACTTCCTGTCAGCTGCACTCAGTCCTGACAGCTGTGTCCCTCCAGTGTCAGCAAGCTAAGCACAGCTCCCCAGGGGGCTCCAGGGGTGCTCTGCCCTGGAGCCCTCGTCATCCTGCCTCAGTCCTCAGGCCCCAAGTCAACATCCTCAGTGGACGTCTCCTCCCAAGAGGTTTGGGTGAAACCACACAGCTTCACACAAAAAGCAGAGTTGGTCTCTGGGACGAAAACCAGGGAAGCCTGAGTTACGTCTCTGTCTTCCCCACTGTGGTGGATCAACTCCTGGCCAGCTTAGAACAACTGAGTCAGCATGGTGCTGGGTGTGGAAGGCCCTCCTGAGGATTGTGGAGGGGAAGAGAGTGTGCTGTTGCTGGAGGAGAACTCGACTGTTCTCACCACTGGAGGCACTCACGACCTTGCAGTCACTGGGGATGGCTGTGGTTCTCTTTAGGGTCCATTTATGAGTGTTGCTTCCTGGCTCCAGTGCACATCCCTCAGCCTGCTAGCACAGATCCCGTTGGTGCAGACTTTCTATCTTCCACCACTGACCTTCGGCTTTCCCAGTGCAGATGCGTGACACAGGCCTCCAGTTGGTCTCATGAAGGACATGGCCGTGGGCTCTAGGTCTTCAGATGGACTTGTGCAGGACATGGCCATGGGATCCAGGCCCTCAGCTGGGTTCTTTGGGGCTCTAGCAAGTGGGCATTTGATTCTTCTGCATTTGACTTTCTGGGTGAATGCTATAAAATAATCCTATAAATTTTGTGTCCTGTAGTAAACCTATTCCCCTGCAAACCCTGACTCCAACACCCATCAACACACCCACATTCAGCAGAGAGGCTGTGGGAAGTGTCAGGAGTGAGCTCTCCTCCAACACCATGCATCCTCTGGTCTGGGTACCCCAGGAGCAGTGGGCACATGGTGAGGCTCCTCAGGAACTGTCTTGGGCCTGCAGTGGGTGGCTTAATTAGAGACCCCCCCAGAGGGCTTACTTTTCCCCCAGTGGGCTCTTTGTGGGGCAGTAATGTCCTTCAGAGCCCAGCCAGAATGAGCAGTGCAGTGTGCACCAGAGCAACCCTAAGCACACTATAGACAGCTCAAGTGAGAAGAATGCCATTCAAATTCTGGTTTTGGATATTCCAGGCCATTCCCTTGCGAGTAGAAAGAAGAGGCAGCTGGCCTCCCCCTACCTGCACCTGCCATGTCCTTCAGGGATGAGTGATCCAGTGTGGTCCTGGGGGTTCCCTGGTGCACCAGGGCCAAGGCCCGTATGTGCAGTGCAGGTTGAGAAGCTCCCGAGTTTCCCAGTGTAGGTGCTATGATGTGACCGCTTGTGGGGCAGCCCAGCCAGCCTAGGAAGAGTGGGGGGCTGGGGGCCTGCCAGTGGCCGACGGAGGCGCTCCGCCTTCTTCCAGCCCATTCCTCCTGTATTGTCTGTAGAAGCAGATGGGGAAGACTGGAATCAAGTGTTGGGCCCTGGCTGCTTGCAAGGGGACCCAAAGGAAATGACTCATCCTCCTGGCACTTGCCAGTGGAAAATGTCCACAAAAACAGTCCCATCAACATGCCCTGGAGCAGTACCACGAGATGTCCCCAGAATGCTCTGGCAAGAGCAATCCATTACCACAAATTATTGCCACTAATGACTTCCCTGTCCAAGACTAATGTCTGAGTTCAAACAATGGCTCTCTGCTGGAAGCTGCCCTCTAAGTGACTGGACCCACACATTAGAAGAGGATTGATCTCTCTACTGCAGAATAGTGCTAGCAGGTTGCCTGAGCAGCCATCTCTCAAAGCCGCAAGACCAGAAGGCAAGTTTCAGGTGGCGGAGATGAGGTCAGGGCCCCTCCACTAGAGATAAGGCAGAAGGATGGGCACTCATTACTCATACCCTGGGCCTTCAGCTCAAGGCTGAGCTGGGATGAAGGAAGCTTATTGCCCTGGAAGAAACACCCACATTTGCAAGCATTTCTCTGGTTCATTTGTTTCTGACACCTTTGCATTCCTCTGGCTTAATCACCATACCCTTCGTCAACACAAAGTGATTGTTTAAAAGACTCAATCAGCTCATGCCATGGGCTACTATTTCCATTTATGATGATTTATTACCTGTTTAGCACCAAAATGCCAGGCACATTCAACAGAAGATAAGCATCGAAGATTGGTGTTCTTCTCCAAAGGCCCTGCTCAGAAGGAAGAAGTGATCTCAGCTGGTGAGGACCAGCGACCAAGGGTCTCTTGGGAAGGAGTTCTCGCTCCCAGGGACAAAGGCCAGGCTGGTTCATCGTGGCTGCTCCTTCTGCTGACTGAAGGCTGCTGGAGCACTGAGTAAACGTTAAAAGGGGGATTCCGGTTTTTCACCAGCAGAAAGAGATTTGTCATGGATGAAGGAAAGTTGTATCATTCCCTTGACCACAGGAATTTCGTATTTTTAAGCACTGGAAAATACTCATTTACTTGATTAATTTGAGCTTTCGAGATTGGAACATATACATTTCCCATGAGGATTCGGGTGTGAACTGTGCTTGTAACACAGCAGGAGTTACACAGGATTGAACCCACAAACTAAAGCAACAGCTCAATT
This sequence comes from Dinomys branickii, assembly GCA_004027595.1. NCBI lineage: Eukaryota > Metazoa > Chordata > Mammalia > Rodentia > Dinomyidae > Dinomys > Dinomys branickii. The sequence goes on from PVLD010000006.1 coordinate 593,138, forward strand.
TTTGATTCAGGAAACAAAACTTGTCTTGGGCAGCACAGGATTTCTCGGTCTCCGCGAAACTGACCTTCATTTCATCGCCCTTGGCAGTGCCATGGTAAAGCTAAAGCTTCAGGTCTCCCGCGCCCTAACAGGAAAAAAGTATGTTATTATCTCTCCAAATGCATCAAACCCCCAAGTTTTAATGGCCCCGTGAGTCTGGGCTAGTTGGAGTGCAGATTCTGATCTGTGAGTTGGGGCAGAGGAGGGAGGCCCAGGACTGAAACTTGCAGTCATAAAATCATAAAAATTCGTACATATCTTTCCCCACAAATCTTACGTACTGCATGGTATCTTTAAATGTGTTTTGCACTTACCAATGCAGTGTTAAAATATGAGTAAGAGTTCTATAACATCTAGTGACGTCTCATATAGCTAAGGATGGGTATCATGAGATATAAACATATACATCATAAGACAGGTCTAACCTTATTTCCTGCAGTTACTGAGGTCAGCTGTGGTCCCACTTTCAGGCAGAGAATAAATAATTTCTGACTGATTCATTTATCCTTCATTCAATTAATATTTATAGAACACTTAGCATATGACCCGCAACCCATTATTAGGGCTAAAATTACAGCAGTGAACAAGATACAATGTAGTCCCTTTCTAATAAAATTTACATTCTAGTGAAGGAAGACACATCACCCAAAACCAAAAGTGAACACACAAATAAATGATAGCAAATATTGTGAGGGAAATTCAGAGGAGAACAAAATTGAAAATAACCACTGCAGAGGAGGCTGGGAAAGAGGCTTCTCTGCAGTGGTGACGCCGAAGCTCCGAGACCTGATGGTGAAGGGGAGCTCGGGAAGAGGTGGGCTGGGAGTTCAGGGTCCAAAGGTGCACACAGCCATGAACCCCACACACGTCATGCACCAGGTGGGGAAACCCGAGGCCCGATAACCCCTTAACAGCAGTGACGGCCACATAGCTCCCGGTGTTCCCGTCCAGTTCAGTTTCATTTCTCGGGAAGTAACCCCAGTGAAAAACCTTATCTTTCGCTAAGATGACATTAAACCTGCTTGAACTTGGCCATTAAATAGAAGCCCTGAAGGCCAGGAGCGTGAGGCTGATCACTCCACTGCTAGGGAGACCCAGGACTGTCTACAGAAACGAGAACGAACAGCCGGGCTTTATTGGGACCTGGAGCAGATCAGCCAAACTCACTGCCCCCCCAGCCCCGCTCCTTTCCCTCCCCGGCCCCCATAAGTTCTGTCTCTTTAATGCACTGTAGCCCTGGTTCCCCCGCAGCCCTGACCCACGACACCTCTCCCCACTAGCTCTGGGGCTGGCCTGAACTCCAGCGCAGGTGCAGATGGCCCCAGATAGTGTCTTCCTGTGTCCTTTGGGGCCAGTGCAGGGAACACAGAGCCTTTCACCAGCCAGGAGCGGGGTGTAGTAACCAAGAGCAGACCCCTGGTCCTAAGGACACGGCTGTCCCTGGACGTTGAGCTCAGAGCCCTGCGTCCCCAGCTGGGGCACAGTGGGCCTCCACCTGCCCAAGGCCCAGGTTTGCGGTGGCCTCTGCACGACAGCTGCTTTATTCTCTAAGCAGGACACATAGGAAAGAAGAGACCAACCCACGCCTCTCCCTTTTGTTTTCTACGGGAGCTTTAGCTAAGTGAGTCAGTGGTGAAGAGAGTAAAAGGAGCAGTTGCCGGGTGAGCCCCTGCACTTCCGTGACCTCGGGTCCCTTGTTCCCTTGCGGGTAGGAAGAAGAGAATAGCATATGCTTTCCAGGCGCATGGACGGCTGAGATGCATAGCGCATGCGCAGCACTGAGCAGCCTAGTGAGTGCACAGGAGTGCGGCCACTTTCACAGAGTTGCTGACACTCGCCAGGGCCGCTCTGGGCCCCAAAATGCGTGTCAGGTGCTCATTTCCCTTTTATGAAAACAAAAATCTTTTCATAAAAGATCTGTGAGGTAGATACTACATCACTTAGGCTCAGAGAAATTAAAGATTTGCCCAAAGCCACTCCATGGTTGGTATTAAAGCTCAGATCTGTGTCCACACTGCCTGAACCCTAGATTCTAATTCTCTTTCTGTTCTCTGGGGTCCACAAAGCAAGTGGCTGAGAAGGAATGCACTCAGTAGGTGACCTGCCCCAGGTTGCAGTTGGCAAGAATTTTTATAACATAATTGAAGATGCATGGCTGTGCAAACACACACAACATACACAACATACTAATGAACGCTAGCCATGCCTAGGGAAAAATACTTTGAAATGTAAGCCTTTAAAATCAAATCCACCAAAAATAAAATCACATCCACCATCTTGAATTTTACTGTTTTTAAAGTGAAATTTAATCCACACAGATTTACTTCTGGCCAGAACCTTTTGTAAGTGCTACTGCTGGTACCTTTAGAACACAGTTCCTGCCTTCAAGGAATTTACAGCTCTGTGGTGAAAGCAAATCTAAAAGAAATACATGAATCAAGAGATAGACTAAAGGTTTACTACAATAAAGAAAAACATGGCCATGTTTAGATGTCAAAAAAAGGATGTAAACCAGGCATGGTGGCTCACACCTGTAACTCCAGCACTCTGAGAGGCTGAGGCAGGAAGATGGCAGTTCAATCCCAACCTGGGCTACTTAGTAACTTAATGAGACCTTGTTTCAAAAGGAAAAATAAAGGGCCATGGATGTACCGCAGTGTGAAGGTCCTAGGTTTGGTCCCCGGGCCGGGGGGAAAGATGTATTTTAGGGTGCAGAACGTGGGTTGAGCTGGAGAGAGGAAGCCAGTGGCAGAACCTGTCAGGGTGATGCTGTCATGATTGTATGTGAGGTGCCAAGGCCCCAGGTCAGCCTTGGAGTAGTGAGGATGGACTGAGGGATATTCCGAAAGACACGGGACGCTTCATGCCTGGAGAGACTGAGGGAAGGAAGGCCATGCGGAAGGTTCAGTGTGGCCTCCCTGGAGGGTCTAAGCTTGTATCCCCACCCCCAGCAATGACCCCTCCATCCAGTGTGACACTAGAGAGCTGATACCTGCAGTCGCTCTCGACCCCTCATCCACTCACCCTGAGCCCCCACGCCTGGTCCTGCACTGTGGCGCCGCCCATGTCCAGAGCTGCCGTGTCTTGTCCTGTCCTGTGCTGCCCGCCCCCACGCCTCTCACCTGCAGCCTGTGAATGTGACTCCTGCCTGCCCCGACCCGCTGGCACCCCACCCTGCCCATGGTCCGGTCACACCTGTAATGACCAGGCCCCGCACCTCCGGCCATTCTCCAGACCTGCACCGTGCACCCACGCTTCTTGCACGTCCAGCACTAGGTGACCGCCCTCTCCCGTCATGCCTCCCTCACACAGTCATTAGCCATGGCGCTCTATCCAGACCCACCTCAGTGGGTGAATGCCGGCATGGAGGCGGAACTTCATGGCCATTCCGGGACACTGCAGGGTGGATGGTGTGTACAAAGGCCAGGGCGTGGTTTCATTTCCTGTCAAGAGATGAACACGTTCCAAAGCACAAGAGAAGGACCCATTTGACAGAAAGGTCACTTACTGAAGAAATAGGAGATGACTTTGCTGCTTATAATAGACTAATAACCAACCCATTCTTCACTTACGGACCGTAAAGGAAGATAGCCCCTCCTTAAATGCCCCAGCAGTTCACCTTTCTTTCAGCTTACTCTTCATGGCCCATCCCATCCGTAGCCCTTGTTCCACATCTGCCTCCTCCCGTGAGCCCACAAGTGCAAGGACACTGCTTCCTTCACGCCGAATTCCCAGCCTGGGGCAGAGCAGATGTTCAGTATTCATTAACCAGGAAGCGGTAGTTTTCTCCACCCTAACTAGGAGTGATCATGCTTCTGCTTGCCAATACCAGTAAGGCAGAAAGAAACTCCATGTTTTGATAAAAGCACCAAAGACAACGTAATGCTCTGGTTCTAATTTAAGTATAATTTACTTGTCAATATCAGTGAACGGACTCCCCTATTTAGAAAAGGAGGAGGAATTATCCTTGCCACCGTTCTGCTTAACCCTTGTGGGGTCCAGGCTGATCGGAGAGATTAAACTTTTCTCCATATTGTTCAGGGCTAATGTCTGACCCATGACCTCTACCTGACCCATGACCACTACCTGACCAGTTACCTCTATCTGACCCATGGCCTCTACCTGACCTGTGACCTCTACAGGATGAAGTCCCCCCTCCCTAACCTGCCCTCCAAGCCTACCCTCTCTTCATCCTATACCTGCACATTTCCACAACAGGCACTGAGCTCTACACCCACTGAGCCCGCTTTCTGGAATATTCTGCTGCCTCCCTGCAGCCTGCAGGTGCTCATTCTCTCCCAGCGCTGCTGAAGCTTTGCTTGAGCCCGCGCTTTGCCTGCCCACCATAGCACTTCATCCTTCTGCTCTGAAGCAGGGCATGGAGTTCCTTCTGGAGGGACTAAGTGTGTGTCACATGAACCGTGAGTAAGCCGGCGCATGCCCTAGTAAGTAAGCATGAGTGACAACCTTCAGCCCCCAAAGCCAGCCCGCCACCAAGCCCCAGCCAGCCTCTCCAAAAGACGCCTGAGATGTGCCTGCTGCCCACCCCTCCTTCTGCTCCCAGTGCCACCTCGTGCTCCTGACTGGTCCCCTCTGTCCAGTCCCGCTGAGGTCCATCCTCACAGAGCACCGGTCCCCTTCTCCACCGGGAGCCACTCACTGGCTTTCTTCGAATCAGAACACAGACATCACTGGCATAGAACCCCCAGCCACAAACCCTTAGGAAACAACTGTTGGTGATTCCTCCCTGTCTTCCTCCTCTCGTGTGGAGATCGCTGTTCAGAGAGACAGCACTTCTCCCTGCAATGCTTTCCACACTCCTGGCAGAGCCTCAGGCTTCCCCAGGAGGGCCGAGAGCCCCTGGCTGGCTGATAGGAGGTTCCAGCTCCATCCCACCCCACCAAGGCGGCTTGATTTTCACCTCTCTTATGTCCAGGCCTTGCTTTTAAGAGTCAGTTTGAAAAGGAGGCTGTGTTGATTTTCAAAAATATTAGAAAGCCACTGCCTCAAGCCCATCTTTTAAAAGCTGAGGGTCAGAAGGCCTCCAGCACCCTTCATACACTTTCGGGCATGCTTGGGGCACACGAACCAGCACAAGGTGCAGCCTCAAAGGCATGGATTTTACTCATCTGGATGATCCACATCCCCAGACCAATCTGGAGTACATGGATTTCACCTCGTAGAAAACCAAAGTGAAGTCCCCTGCCCTGGGCTGTGTGACACCTTGAGGTTGCTAAAGCTGCCACAGCCCAGTGGGAAGGGCCTGGCCTGTCAGACCTGGTCAGTCCTGTGTCCACTCCAGGACACGCAGCACGCAGCATCTGTCTGACCCTTTCCTGAGGGTGTCTCAGTGTGAAAAGGGTGTCGAGTGCTGGAATACAGTCGTGGTTTGGCCTTGGGCTCAGCGATGACGTAACCAGCTGTCTGGATTCTAACTAGCCGAGTAGTCCTGGAAAATTGCTTGCTTTATCCCAGCTTCCTTATCTGTCCAATGGGGATCACAGCACCAGAGTTCTCAGGATGGCTGTGAGGATGGTAAGGCAGCATACATGACATGGGAACTACTGGGCTGGCTTGTAGTTAACACCCAGTGCATAGCCCTCTAGAACCAACAGCCCACATGGATCTGCCCACGGGCCACGGAGAAGCTAAAGCTCGCAGGACCTTAGAGTATATTAACACTGAGTTAACACCTCTCTGGCAATAAAGGTGAAAGAAATCCATGTTTGGAGGCCATTAGCAACAGCTCCAGACTGGAAACAATGCTACAAAAAGAACAGAAATACAGCCAAAGAGCTCATCTGCTCTGAAATGTGTTAAATGTATATTTTTCTTTTTTGTTGTTGTTGGAAAAAGCAATCACCTTGGTGACGGCTGAGCAGATCCAAATGAGCCATTATGGTTTGAACACAATCCTTACAAGGTTTGTCTTTTGGACACCAAATGACTTCACGTTAGTGTCCTCTGATCGACCCTAATCATTTTGGAATTGTCCCATAATGTTCCAAATTAGAAGGAAATAGATTCCGGTATAACCACATCAATATCCTCCAACCCCACCCAATGGTGGGTCTCAGGAGGAAAGGGTTATAGGGCAGTGGAATACCAAATACATGGGTCTCTACAGAACATTTTTTGTCGTTAGCAGTAAAAATGTGTGAGCCAAACTGAAGTGTTTGCAATTGCCAATATGCATGTTTTCATTTTAATCTCGGTTCAGGGAGGAGCCCTGAAAGGATTATTTTTAAAGTATATAGTAAATTATCCCGGTCCACTCTTTGATTCCAGCTCATATTTCCAGCATTGCCATGAATCAACACTCCAACCATAGCGTCCTCCTGTGTGTAAGATTCCAACACACATCACATTTCCAAGTCACTGTTAGGAATGACAAAGTGGATTCTATGATGCTTAGATGGAAGTTTCTGTGACATCACCCCTGAAGGGAGGAGGCTTCTTTCTCAATCCTAACAGCAGGCAGCAAAGACATCTAGTGACGTCGTTTCCACTGAGCTTGTGCACTGCCACCCAGGACAGAAAACGATTCAAAGACCCTGCTCCATTACTGCAGACGTGCTGCCTTCTGCCAGTTGCTGAAATTACCCTCCATGCCTTGGTTTCCTCGTCTGTGAAATGGTTCGGTTTACACACATTAATGCGAGCTAACACCATGCGGGGGTTTGGAAGAGTGTCTAGCAAAGTTGCTACTGCCATTACTGACAGTGCCAAAGGCAATAAATCTACTGTCACCCTCCTGGCCCTCAAGTGCGGAAGGCGCCCATTGGGCCGGCCCTGGGTCTGAGCACTGCGCTAAGCAGAGCAGAAAGGGGGAACCTAAATCCACAGGCCCTGGGGCTGTGGGTGAGCAGAAGGTAGCTGATGGCCTCTCTTTTCTCGGGCACAATTTCTGGTTAATCTTCAGCACAGGATGAAATCAACTCTTCCTTAATCTACGTTATGATTTCCTCTACTGCACAAATGTTCTGGTGGTGGTAAAAGCCATCTGAAAGACCATTAATCCAGGTCCTTATGTACTGCAACAGGCAGTGTATCCCAGCAGGTCAGCTCTCTCTGGACATTGTCACTTGGGATGTAGTTCATAAAATAACCAAGCTGTCAAAACACAGTTCTTACAGACAAGGTTCATAATCTCTGCATATGAAGTAAAAGGAACATACTTTATTCTGCTGGGTTCCTAGAAGGTTATTTAAGAAATCATGTATCTGCCCAACCCCAAAATAATTGTGTGTGTGTGTGTGTGTGTGTGTGTGTGTGTAATCTGTGTGTCTATGCACTAATTACGTACCAAGGCATTAATCAGCCCTGTTCTAGGAGAGAAACACACTTGGTAGAAATGACAATAGGAAAAGGAAGAAGTCTGCCCCTAACAGGAAAGAGAACTGCTCCTCTCACAATGGAGTGCAAGGCACCTAGAGCCTGTTTCACCTTTGGGTCCCCAGCTCCTTCCCCGGCACAGGGGTTAAAGACTCTCCAGGGACAGGGCTCCTTTAAGGAGAGCAGTTACAAGTACTCAGTGCTGATGCTGCAGACAAAGAAAACAGTTCAGTAACAACCAGGGGCCCCCACTAGGCCCTTGGACCGGAGCTCTGGGCCTCCCTCTTCATGCCTCGGGCTGCGTGGAGACTGCAAACCCTACCCCAGGGCTGCCTGGCTCTGCCCTCCTCCTCCGCCTCCTCCCAAACTCCGCAGTTTTCCCTCCCACTCCATTAAATGCGAGTCACCATTTCCCCCCCATCCTTCTTCTCAAAACTGATACAAGTCACTTTCCCAAACCTGCTGTTGACAGATCCTACTCAGAGGAAAATCTTTTGCCCTGAAGTGTTTCCTCAAGTAGACATCTGGTGGCAGGTCTTCCTGGTCTATTTGTGGAATAGATTGATTCGCTCATCCAGTATTCATGGAGTGCTTCTTTGTGGGTCAAGCCCTGTGCTGGGTGTTAGGCACAAGGTGACAGACAAGGCCAGTGTGGTCATCGTCCTCATGGAGCTTCTGGCTCACACTGCACACCGAGATTCATTAAGCAGATGCGTGCATTTGCAGCACGGGGGGAAACAAAAACAAGACACTGTTGAGGGGGCAGCACATCCGCTGTAGCTTGGAATTCTCTGGGGTGACATCAAGATTCCCAAAGGAGGGTGGGTCCCAGGGGAGCCCCACAGCAGGGGCACGCCAGGGAGCTGGAGACCTAAGGACTTGAACTGCAGGCACCAGACCCAGCATGCTTTTGTAGGACGTGTCAATGATTTCAGACTTTAATCTGAGAGCAGTAGGAACCCACTGAGAGTTGGAAGCAAGGAATGGCAAGATTTAATTTTATCTCACAGAGATCACTGTGGGAGCTGTGGGAAGAGTCACGGGGAGAGCGAGGACAGCGGCCTCTGTGGTAGGCAAGGAGGCTGGGCAGGCCAGTGCCTTGCTTGGGCCCAGGAGGGCGTGCACTCCACACTGCACTCTACCTCTCCTTCCGGAACAGCGCTGAGGGTCCCTTCTGAAATGTATGTCTTCACCCATCTCCCGGAGGGTTTAGAAAGATGCCCACCTGCTGGCCTGTTTTGCTACTGTGATTGTCCTGAGCACCCCACACAGGGTGCCTCCTCCCAAGGGTGTCTCCTCCCAAGGGCAGCCCTGTATCTTGCACCATGATAGTGAAAGTGAACGTGAAACTATCCAGGTGTGGCAGTGAAGACCTGTAATTCCAGCACCCTGGGAGGCTGAAGCAGGAGGATCAAGCCCTGGGCAACTTTGTGACTTAGTGAGACTGTGTCTCAAAATTAAAAAGGTCCAGGGATGTAGCTCAGTACAAAGGCAAAGTTGGTGGCATCCACAGATATTTGGAAATAGGTCTCATACGACTGCATGCACGCCAGGCCCGTGAAGTGAGGGAGAGCAAGGAATCGGGTGACTCCAAGTCATTCTCAGGGAGGAAAGGCTCCTGTTTGAAGCTTTTTGGGAAAGTGCAGTGCACTGCCACGGAGAGCTGGCACAGGGCGGCGGCCTCACAGGGCCGGCACTTGTTGCGTGAGAGCAGCAGGGATAGATGGAAACACCCAGAGAGACTACGGAGAAAGAAAATTCTCCAAGGCCAAACCTGAGAGGCAGGGCACAGAACGGGACAGCGGGCTGTCAGAGCCAACCGTCCTGCTGTTTCTGGGAGCCCTGAGTCCTGTGAGAGGAGAGGGCAAGCACTGAGATGAACAGAGACTCCTCTGGATTTGATGCCGGAAAAGTCATGACCTTGAGGCAGTGGTTTTGGCACAGGCCAGAGGGGCGGCTGAGGAAGCCTGTCTGGATGGAGAGGCGTTTTCCTCTTGTCTCCGGCCTCTGGGCCTGGGGCACCGGACAAAGGGATTGCAAAGACCCCATAGGCCAGAAGTGACTGAGTGTCTTGCAGTGGGAGAGATCCTGCTGCTTCTAATTTGAGGTAAGCAGCTCAGCCCCGGGAGATGCTCGGAGCAGCTCTTCCTAGGTCTCCGCATCACACCTGAGCGGGTTTGCTGGGTGTAGACAGCAAGAGAGGGAAAGAGGGAGAGGGGAGGAAAGAAGGGAAGAAAAGGGACCCCAGGCCTGAAGGAATCAGGACGGCATCAGGTTCGTTTTGTCTTCTCTGCATAGAGGTTTCATGAGAACTAGCAGCTGAAGCCCTAGAGAAGGGCTTCTCTGGTCCACAGCTGCGGTCACCATGAGGCAAGCAGAGCAGGTTGGGGTGCAGCCTGCTGAGGGGGCCCAGGTTATCTGCAAGCTGCAGGTTGTGCATGCCACAAGTCCAGCACTGGACAAGCTGGCTCCTCCGCACAAAAATGAAAGCGATTGGACCAGCCCAAGGTCCATCTCCTCAGGCACTTAGCTGAAGAGTATAGCCAACTTCAGTTTCTGATTAATATTCTGAAAGGGCGACCATGCCTTAGAACATCTGAGCTCTTAGTGTCCCTCACTGTTGAGCATTTAATGATCTGAAAACAAACTCTTGAGAAATCTTTTTATGATAAGATAGAGCCCTCTGTACTCGGGAGTAAATTCCCCTTTCGGCTTGTGGTATGGTGAAGCACTCAACGCAGGCAAGAGTGGAAGGAAAGAGGGGTGTGAGGTCCCCACAGGCCAGTGAATCCAGCCCCGTGTGGGAGCTGGGGCTTCTCCGTGCTCCCAGTTGGGTGGGCTGGACCGCACCAGTTCCACAGGGAAGCCTGTAGGTCAGAGGATCAGGAACCCTGCTAAGTGTTCTGTCCAGTGATGAGTCCAGCTCTGTGGCCAGCAGGGCCCCGGAACATGACCATTTTACATCTTTGATCCTATCTATCTGCAAGCAGATGGCTTGGGATAACTTTTTCAGTAAGTAGAAACAGAAAAGCAGTCCTGAGCTTTCCTCCTGACCAGCCGTGCTGTAGTCTTGGCCACGTTACCCGATCTCTCTCTGCCTCAGTTCCTCCCCAGGAATGGTGTGAATGTCAGCCCCACCCCTAGGTCTCAGCAATTTAGGTGCAGCTAATTGACTCCACCGTATGGGGTGTAATGGTGAGGAAAAGAGCTATTAAAATGAGAAACATCATTCCCGTGGTCGAGGCAGAGGTTGGCTGGGCCTTTCTGGGCCCAGTCTAACTCTTTAAAGCAAGACCTTCCCAGATGAGTGAAGGCGCCACCCGGTCCCTTATCTGAGACTTTGCTTTTGAATTCCACTGCAGCCAGACTAACCAAGGAGACCCGAGATTCCCCAGGAGCACCCCCAGGAATCATGGTGCATGGAGGTGCTGACCCATTGCACTGACTCAGAACCTCAGCACCATTGTAGAGCCAGCAGGAGCCCTGCCCATGAAGAGGTGGCCCCCAGAGCACAGAGGAGAGGTGTAACCCTGCTCTGTGCTGACTGTCACCCTGGGCTTCCAGCTACACAGTGCTGTGTGCTTCCAAAGTGTGTGTCCCACATCCAGGCAATCAGACATTGTGTCCCCAGCTAATAAAGGAAGAAATGAGGCTCCAGGCACGGTGGGCTTAGTCCAGAACACCATGGCCAGTGCACAAGTGGCAGAGGCATCCTGAGAGCCTCTGTCTTCTGAGGCTTGTCTAGGATTTTCTATTCTCCATGTGAAAATGTAATGAGCCTCAGTCTACAGAAAAAAAGATAACAGTGTTCCCCAAATGCCCCATCCAATTTCACATCAGAGAGGCGTCTGCATAACTGAGTTGCTGTCCTCGAGGTGCCCATAAGGATTGGAAAAATCAGCCCCGGGGCCTCTTCTTCTTCCTAGCCCATTATGGCCTGCATCTAAGACACCACATAAGAATCCCCAGCTTAAAACAAAGGAGACCCTTGACATTCAAGGCCCAAGTGCCCCAGAGGCCCCCAAGTCTGTGACCAGGTGCCAGAGGCTGGACCTCCACTTGCATTTCCTGGAGCCCAGTGACGCTCCCCTAAGGTGGCTCCCCAAACCCAGATGTGTCCTCTTTGGCGCCCCCTCGTGACACTCTAGCATGGTAGGACAAAATGTGAGGGTCTCCCAGGGTCACCAGGCATGCCCCTCACGATGGCAGGGGCTGCCGTGTTGAACGTCCTTGCTTTGATTTTGCCTGAGGGGCCAGAAACTCAGGGGTGATGCTATTGCCCCGGGCAGGAACAAACTCATCTCAACTCCTAACACATCTGTGCCCTACTTGGCTGCTGACCAGAGGTTGCTTTAAAAGAAAACTTTTTATCATTCTGCTATATATGTGTTTTGATGTTGTAAATTGTCTTCAACCTTTTTGGAAGCAGAGTTGAAATCCTAAATAAAGGTTGAAACTAGCCTTACTAGAAAGAATCATTTATCTTAGTCTGGGGCCTTCCCTGTTAGAAATGCAAAAAAGAATTAAGAACCATGATTTTGTTTGAAGGCGAGATAACAAGGGCCGTTTTAAGGTGCATTTATCCAGATACTGAGGTCATGGGCAGCAGCTAGGAATCTGTCGGGCTCTGAGTGACACCCAGTGGCTGAGAAAGTCACTCTCCAGGGCGAGGAGGAACCTGGCTGCTGTTTCTCAAACCTCACTTTCTTCCCGGTTACCTGGCGCCTAGTGGTGGCCCCGGGGCCCATTACTGTGGGACCCCGGCCTGGCCCCGGGTGCTTCCTGCCAAGTTTGAGAACCATGGGTCCAAGCGCCCTGGAGTCGGGCGCACAGATGTGTCACCACTGGGACACCCGGGGCTTAGATGGGGTTCGGGCTATGCAGGGACCTCCACGGGGTTCAAGAAGGCTGGGGATACCAGCCCGGGGCACGGCTGGCTGCCAGCTAGTGGCGGGGTGAGGCGGGGATCCTGGGCAGCAGGGACAACCGCGGGGTGCAGGGGCGGCGGCGGGGTGCAGGCCGAGCTCGCGCGCCCCCTAACGCTACGCTCCGTGTCCGCAGACGAACCCGGCGCCCGGAGTGCTCCCGCCGCCGCCCGCCCAGGTCTGCCGGAAGTAGGCATCTCGCTGGAGGATCTCCTCGCTCCATCCTCGCCACTACATCCCGCCCCACCCTCCGACCCTGCCCACCCGAAGAGCCCAGACCCGGCTTGGGACGTCAAAAGGGAACACGACGTTAGGAAACCAAAGGAGCTCCCCGCTGGTGGCCAGAAGAAGCAGCGCCTCGGGGAGCAGAGCGAGCGCACCGGGAGGCCGAGGCAGGAGGAGGTGCCAGGGGGGAAGGAAGGGCTTCGGCCTGCACCCGGCCCGCGACCCCAGGGTGTCACTCCGGGCTTGGGCTCGGGGTCGGGGTCAGGGTCGGGGTCACGCAGAGCGGCCTTGGCGCCGGGGCCCTGGAAGGTGCCGGGCTCCGATAGGCTGCAGGGCGCGCTCCTGCCGGGCGCCCCAGCCGCCAGCCGGTGAGGGTCCCCAGTCCCCGGGCTCCGCTCAGCGTTTTATTTATTGTCACTGTCACACGCATAGTCCACGAGGCCGGGCTGCCAGGGCCTGGGCAGCTGCGAGAGAACCAAAGCTCTCGCAGGGCACCACAGAGACAGTGCGGCCGCTTCGGCAGAAAAAAGGACTCGGTCCCCGCTGCAGGAAGAGTTTGGACTCTGCCCCAAAACCGGACGGGTAGCGCAATCACAAACGGGAATATCGCCTTAAAAATCAAACTGCACGGAGCAAGTGGGAACTGAGACAAGATTATATCTTTTAATTGATCTAAAGCGTTGTATATAAATTGTCCTTAATGTATCTAGACAGGGGTGAAAGGCTTTCTCTGAACCACCGGGAACTGCTCACCCGACGTCTCCACGCACCCAGCCTCTGCCGGACGAGGTAGCAATCCAGTGAGTCCCTCGGTGTGATGCCAGCGGCCATTCCTGTGATCCAGTCATACTTCTGTACATCTTCAGTGGTAGGAAAAAAAAAGGTTTTAAAAATTGTATCCTAGGGAACCGTTTGCCATGAGTCTGGATTTTGCAGTTTAGCTCATAGCTCTTCATTGATTTTCCTCTGAAATACCAGTTTTGTAATTGAAAGACCACAATCTGTTGAATAAAGATTGGCGACGCTGCAACCCCCCCCCCCGTATGAACAGGCTTTGCCCCTGCAAGTTCACCGTCTTCCCAGCTCCCCTGCAGCCCTCTCCACGGCTTCCTTTGCACTTTGACAGGAGAGAGGTCAAGTTCACTATTTGTCCTATAGCTCAGATTAGAATGAACCTCTAATATTAAAATGTCACTACGATAACTAATTTATTTTCATTAAAGAACATGAGTCCCTGTAGCCTTCCTTTCTGCCCGTCTTTCTGCCCTGAGTCCTCCGCCTTTGGGTTCCATTTGTTTGGGCTCTGAACTCTTTGCTAAGTTTTTTACCTCATGAGCAACCCCCAGATGTTTGTGTTCGTCTCCATGGGTGTCCGCCTGCTCCCCTAGTGGTGTTCCAAGGCTGTCTTTCTCCCTGCTGCGTTAGGGTGTCTTTGTGAAATGTTAACGTCAGGTAATTCTCCTTCTGTACTTATTGTAGCTACACATGTGAAAAGGCAAAGTGTGTCTTCAGGCAGCCACTTTAATATGCTCTGTACACACGGGCTTGCTGCTTCCCGGGGCCCGCCGACAGCCAGAGCTAGGTGCAGACAGGGGCCCCTCCTCCTGGCCTGGCAGTGCCCAGAGAGTCGCACACAGCAGCCTTTCCCATGACCTTTTCCCTCTCTTCCTAAGTGTGGGAACCTGAGTGCTCGCAGCACCGTTTCCATCCCACAAAGGAGCCGCGTTGCTGTCTGCCAAGAAAGCGTTGTTGGAAGCCTCACGGGGAGGGTCTTGCAGCTTGTAAAAGCAGTTTCCAAAAATGAAATCCATCCATCATAAACAAAAGCACAAACACATGTAGCAGTTTATAATCCTCTTGGTTTAATCTCAATCAGTGTTTCTCCCCTGGGCTAGAAATCCAGTCTAGTTTGCCATTAATTTATTGAATCTGGTTCTGGACAATGCTTCTGTAGTGTAGCTGCACGTCCCGGTACTGTATCCTCCGACCTTTATTTTTCATGTGTTACAAAAGGAAAAAAAAAGTTGAGATTACGCTTGCATAAACTCTAATTTTCACAGTTCACTGCTACTACCCGTGCAGCCCTTGCTGTATGCGGCTGTAATCCATAACCGTGAAGACAGCACATCATCTCAGTCCCATCCCAAATAATACTTCTGTGTAGTGTTAGCTGAGAATTTACCCTGTACAGCTGTATCTCTATAAATATAATTCCATGTATTAATAGTCACAGAAAGACTGTAAGTGAGCAACTATTTTTATGAAACGCACCACTATGGATAAATTAACTTTTACAGAAATCTTGTTTACTGTATGATATTCTAAAACACTGTCAAATAAAATATATATCCAAAAAGCTTTCCTTTTTCAAATTATATAAGCTGTGTGTTAATTTGAAACAGATCATTACTGGGGGTTAAAATGGCAGCCTCCACAGATTTTTAAAGCGTAAGATCACTGCCGCAAACAGGGCTTCTTTGAAACTTGATTCTAGACACGGTATGTGATGTGGGAGAGACTATTGCCTTCTTGGCCTGAGCACACTGGAGTCTTCCCTGACAGCCTGGAGGGGATTTCACGCTGGTTCACTACAAGCGTCATCTATCAAGTGGCAGTGTTTTTATTGGTTGCTATGATGATTGATACTGCACCTTATTTCAAAAAAGTTTGAAGGTATCAATCAGCAGTAAATTCCATTGCACTTTTTTCCTTTTAATTCAGAAACCGTTTCTTGCAAAACCCTGAGGAGTTCATGAAGAATTTAGAGAGCAGTCAGATGGGTGGTGGCTGAACGCAGGTTTTGCAATGTGTCATGTTGCTTGCGTTGGGGAGGAGGAAGAGTCCCATGAGGCTTCTGGAGGTGGTAACTGCTCTATCGAGGGTCTGGAATTCCAGGGAAGTCCTAAGCTGGGTTCTGTCTTTCCCCACTTACATCAGCAGGAGGCCTGAAATTCCCAAACTGTCCCTCTTTTACTCCAATTTTTTAATAGACCATGCATCATATTTAGAAAAAGAGATGGCCTGACATATGAAATTGAACACAAAAGTTAAGATACTGGTAATAAATATACATAGCTCCTTATGAAATAACCTAAGAATGGCCTGAGGCAAGCTGCAAAAACAGAAGACCTACAGAGAAAGGTAGCTAGCAGAATGGAGTATAAGTATTAATATGTAGTGAGCTACCATTTTCCTTAAAAATTATCAGGACACCAGAAAGATAAGAAATCAACCCCCAAGGGGCTTAGGCCAGGGACAAGGCAGAGAGCCAGGGGGCCAGCAAGGTTCCCGGCCTGCACAGGGGCCTCCTCGGGAGCTCTTGGCTCCATCAGGCCCAGCCAGAAAATGAGAGGGTGCAGAAGCAGCCAGGTGCGGACAGAGCTGAAGGACAAGAGCTGCTCCTCCGAGGCTGCCGGTTCTCCAGGCTGGTTTGGAACAGCTTCCTGCTTCTCAAGAGACAGAAGAGATCAGCCATCTGACACGTTAAGGCTCTCCCCCAAGCTCTGACACACTTATGTTACATCCTGAAGGAACAGCAAGAAGAAGACAGAACCAGTCCCTGGACAAACCTGTCCCCAGTCCCCAAGTCAGTTGCAGGAATGGCGGAGAACCCCTCGCTGCCTCAGGCTCTGACCCCAAGATGGGGAGCCCCGGCTGCGAGCTGGGGAGCAACTGGAAAGCTGGGGTGCACGCTGAGAATGTTCTGCGCAGCAAGGTTGCCATGGAGTAAATAAATTTCAGCAGAGGGCAGATGGACCTCCTCTGGAACCTCAGACTCTTTCCAATGAGTTTTCTCCACACTGTGTAAGCATGGAGCTCCCCTAAGTTGCATCTGTCCACGCTTCTTGACATTGCTATTTTTTAAGCCAAACTTGCTGAAGAACAACTAAATGACATCACTGGTGCAAGAACTTGAATTTAATAGAGATTTCATTTGTAGATACCATCATGCCAGGCAGTGGGCCCATAAAATCACCAGTGTGCTCTTCAAGTCTTAAGATAGGAAGGGCTCTATTTCTAACGATGAGTTCTGTGCTCTGTCTCGATCCTGCTGGGCACCAATTAAGTGGGTAAAGATTATGATTATGATCACTGGGGGTAATAACAGCTGTGGTTGTAAACATTTGTGTATAAACAGCAGAGTAACACCCAGAAATTAAGTGGAAATCTTGCTGGGCCTTTGGGAGCTTACTGTGCAGGCAACTCAGTGACTGGGACATCGCACAAGCTTGTCTGCCCCTCACCCCAGGAGGGTCACTGGCACCCACAAATGAGAGCCAGGGCTGTTTTTAAGGGGTCTGAGAGTTTGGTGGTTCTTTCTTCTGGGGAAACCATGCTGCGCTGAGTGGCTTCGCTGCAAGAACCTGGGACTCCGTAAAGTACCAGGGTAACATTTGATATTCCCTCCTAAGCAGGAAGTGAGTTTCCTAAAGCCTGGCCAGGTCTGACCAGCCATGCAAAAGGGTCTGAACACTACCCTATGACTGCATACTAGGTAATAACCACCACACCTCTTATACAGAGTCTAGGGTACATGGGCAGAGAGGGCTTAGGTCAATTCCATTTTTTGGACTTCAACTCAAATTTTTATGCATTTTAAACCTACATTGGTTAGTTCCCCACTCCAACCTGCCCATTATGCTGCAAGAAAGGCTAGATCTCACTGCCTATGTTACCCCAAGGTGCAGAAGCCTCACGGGACAGAGGCATAAGGACAGAGAAGGACAAAGGAGAAGCATCCCTCCTACAGGACAGCCAAGGAGCCACGCAGAGCTGGTGGAGGTGGGCAGATAGGTGGCTGGTGCCCTCTGATAAAGCGACTGAGAATAAGAACCATAGGCTGGGGATGTACCTCAGTGGCATAAGTGCCTGCCTAGCAAGGGAAAGGTCCTGAGTTCAATCCCCCAGTACCAAAAAAAAAAAAAAAAAAAAAAAAAAAAGAACCACATTTATTTCATTTTAAAAATAAAATCAGATTGTTTTCATGAAATATGTGTTTTGGCAGTTGTTTTGGTTTTTGACTACAGGTTGGCTTTGCCGATTACTTACATGGAAGAAATTTTCCATAAATTAAAGATGTCAGATCTACAATTACAAGATCCAAATGAAAATATATAACATATGTATGCAACAGGAAATACCTCCTTCTCAATATTTAAATTCATCATTAAAAATGCAGATGTCACATGAAAGATGACATCGAGTCATTTTAGGAGCCATGTGAGCTTTAAAAAAAGAGCACCCATACAGGCAAATCTCCTTAACTGAGTACTGTAAAATGTTAAAGGGAAGTACTGAGTGTCTAGCACATGTAAATATGACAGTAAGCACAACACAACTGTAATCTCAAAGCAGTCTAGTGAGGACCCCGAGACGACAGCCCGTGAGAGGATGTGCCTGGTGACACAGAGCACTATAGACCCGACGTGAAAAGTGGGTCAGCAGCGTCTTAGCTGGGTTTTGAGGGATCGCAGGATCTCCAGACGCAGAGCAAAGGCAGAGTTCGCACATCCGAGGCAATGTTTGGGGGGGAAAGTAGTATCTGTTGACTGACAGCAGATGAGAGAGTTTAAACAGAGAGGTGGATTAACACGGTTGCAAAGCTGTCCATGCAGTAGGGAGCAGAGCAAAGGAAAACCAGCACCGGCTCTGGAGTGGGTCCTAGTGGTCTTGGGGGATGGGTGCAGCTGGGAGAAGCCCTAGTGCGTGCCCCATGGTAGTCCAGGTGTTCTGACCCCGGGAACAACAGACAAGGAGTGGAAAACAGCCGACCTGGGTCTTTCCGGATGCAGAGCTGGGAACAACCAAGGCCTCAGGCATGAGAGGAGGAGATGGGAAGAGACCAGACCCACAGGGCCATCACCACGGCTTGTGATACAAATGTGAGGCGCCCTCAGCCAGCAGACAGAAATGCTCACCTGGACAGTGCTGCACGCCAGGGATGGGCTGGGTAGGCACGAAGCCTGGAGGGTTGGGAATAGGCTTTCCCGAGCCCAGGTCTGGGGTCATCAGGTGGCAAGGGGCCTGGGAATCGAGTAGTCAAGGCTGAAACATAACACCCAGAAGTAAAAGCTAGCCATCTTAATGGTAGAGAAAGAGCCAGGAGGAGGGCCTCACAGCGTGGGCTCAGCAGGGAGCTGCCTGCCTTCAGTTCAGAGGGGAAGGAAGGTTGGTGTTTGTTGGCTCGCTGCTGGCCTGGAGGGGACTTTTCCCTGCATCAGCCCAAGGCAAAGGAGCAGGGGCACAGGGGTGGTCACCGTGAGGTACAGGTTCAAGGTCGTGCACATAGGGAAGGAGTGCAGTCCCCAAATGTGGGGCAGAGGGAATAACTGGAAGGAGGACATTGTCTCCCCAAAATGGTAAAAACCAGAAGGTGCAGATTTGGAGGAAGACTGGAATGAATCCTGGCTGAAGGAGTCCGTGTTTTATGTCTTCTGCCTTTGCAGTTAGTAGCAATCTGCATGACTCTGTAGAATGTACAGGTGACAGCAAGGATATGAAAAGAATGCACAGGTTTTCCTGGGACTCTTAAAGAGAAACACAAATGAGAAAACATCAAGAATTTGTGAGGACCTTTTGTGAAGCCAGCAGGTGGCAGATCTGGAAGACAAGCCCAGGTCTGTATTACTACAAAGCTGGGTTTCTAATTAAGGGTTTGGTATCAGTAAATAGTGGACTCAAGCCAGGTCTGGTGGTGTACACCTGTAATCCCAGCACTAGGGAGGCTGAGGCAACAGGATCACCTCCAGTTCGAGGCCAGCCTGGGCTACTTAGTGAGTTCAAGGCCCACCTGAACTATACAGCAAGACCTTGTCTCCCAGAAAAAAAAAAGCTGGTTCAGTGAATGCTCCCTTTCTAAACTGTTGGACTGCAGGTAATGAATGAGTTAACCTCCTTGCTCAGCTGCAGGGTGTCAGGGGCAGCACAGGTCCTGCTCAGGCCCCCTGGGAACAGTGCAGCCACAAGCAGAAACACCAAAATGACTGCCTCCAGGATTTGGAGGCAGATTCATTTACATCGATGGGCTCTGATCAGAATCACTCCCAAAATATCAGGCCCTGATCTCCAGTGGTCTAGGGCTTATAGGGGATAAACAAGCAGGAAGTACAGAGTCAGAATGGCTTGTCAGTTGGGTTTATACAATGTGCATCACAGTGACCAGCTATTTCTGAGACAGGAGCAACCGGAACTGGAACAGGAACCATCACCTGGGCAGCTAAGAAGCTGAAGTACACTGGTATGGGAGGCATTTTCTGCTACAACAGCACCTCAACCATCACAGGCATATGGGCAGGGCAGGTCCAGGAACATCATCACCGCTGGCCAAGTTTGTGGGCTGAGGGCAAAGCTATCCCTGCAATGACTGAATTATTCCTCGGGGTCTGTTTATCCCTGAGCACTGTCAAGGGGTTATCACAAATCTTCCCAATGGACCCTTTTGAGATAGGAAATGCGAGGGAAAACACCATCTTCCCAGGATGGAAATGCCGCATGCCCTGCCAGTTATCTACCCAGCATCTCACAGTGGCTGAGCAGTGCAGGGCTCAGCATTAAAGTCCCAGCCAGGGGCCTTTCCAGAACCCAGAGAGAGAGAGGAACAGAGCTGGCACAGTGGCAAGGGTACAAAGTGGGGTGTCCTGAAGGGAGGGCAGCAAAGAAGGCCAGGTGAGAGGGCACAGGAAGGAGCAGGCAGGCGTCGGGAACAGACGAGGTGGGTGAGCAGGGAGGGGCCACACTGAGGAGAGCGTGCTGGAGCTGGGGTGAGGCCCAGGGTGAGGGCCTACGGAATCTACACAGCAGAAAAGACTCAGGAACAAGGAAAAACACGCACAGGTGAGAGAGGACTCACTGCATCCATAGGCTCTTGAAATCCTGATCTGAAAGCCAAGACCACAGGGAGGGAGTGTCCCTGGTGTCACAGTGCACCCACCCAAGGGTGGGCATACAGAGGGCTTGTTACCTAAGTCAAAGATTGGGAAAGACTTGGCTTCTTACCAAAACCTAGGCAGTGCCAGGAAAGGTGTGAGTCAATCCACTGTCCCAGCCCTCCACAGGACAATGAAAGTATGTGGTCAGTGCTTCAACTACAGTGGACTGGGAGTGTACAGAGAAATCCACAGAGAGGGTGTTTTAAAACAGGTATCACTGAGTACACATGCACCCTTCCCCTCCCAGAATTTAAAGATGAGTAGGGGTCCTAAGACCCAAGGACATATCTTCCAGCCACTCCTGTCTGACTCCAGCATTCCAAGATGGCGCTAGATGTGCCTCAGAGCAAGCTAAAGTGAGCAGTGGAGCAGCTTCAAGGTAAACACTGGGGATAAACTTTCTCAATATGATGCACACAGGCACACAGAAGCCTATGTATGCATCATCCAGGGACTCCAACTCTAACATTTCTATTGTGACAAAATAACATATGCCAAAAAGAGTACACAAAAACGTGGCTGGTTAACCTGGCTTCAAAATAGGTCCATGTGTGACTGTCCTTCTGGCGAGTTGGCTACATATTACTGAAGCCTGGCACGGTGCAAATACTTCACAGGTGTCTTTACTAGAAGCATTACTTGTATTCACTTAGAGGCAAATAAACCTCGATAGCTGCACTCGACTCCCATTTGACAAGTATTTGATGGTGTCAGCCACATGCCAGGCAGGCTGGCGGTCATGCAGGAACTGGACAGGCATGACACTCTCCTCTTTTCCCTCCAAGTGGCCAAGGACACAATGATGCTGGGCCTTCGCTGTGATGTGTATGACCTGACCCAGGGGGAAGAGTGAGGCCACGTAGGAAGATGCCCCAGGAAATGACAAAACAGCACTGCCAAAAGCTAGGTGCACTCACATTGCAAGGGTCCAGAGAGGGAGGCCAAGCCTGTGGTACCTGGGGGTCAAAGGAGTGTCCACTCAGGGAAGCCCTGTAGTTCTGGCCAAGACAGACACTGTGGTCACCTGAGACCAGGCTGCACTTGACCATGAGAAGCCAGGTGTCTTGGGCACAGAGGACAAGAGACTATGTTGGCCTGAGCCTAGCAGCCATGGTTCCAAGTCACACGGGGCTTAGCAGGTCCCATCTAGCACTCGGGACTCAGAGGCAGCAGGGAGAACAAGTCAGTGGGGAGTGGGTTTCCTACTCAGAACACCATGGCCACCAGAGAAGGTGTCCGAGGGGTCGGATGCTGTGTTCCCTCCTCCCCGCCTCTCGTGGGCCTCAGCGCTCTCCTCCTTCCGCTCCAGCCTCTGCCCTTGGAAGTCACTGACCCCATGTGCAGCCTCCCTAAAGAGGGGTCACAGAAGCTCCAGCCTCCCTGAAGCCTCGGGAGCCTTGGTGAGGGTCACAGCTCTGAGAAGGTCCTGCCAGTGTCCACTTGGGATGCTGACACACAGCCCTGAGTCCACAAGCTCTCAGTCTTTCCTCCAACATGAAGCAGTGAGCCAGAGACCCCTACATTTCTGGAATTAATGGCGTTTAGCATATGGTAGGTACTCGGTGATGTTTGCTGGAGACTGGATCCATTTTAAATCCCCTCCACTTGAAATCCAGTAGTGTTTCCCCAGGGGAAGGAAGGCTTTCAGTGTGGTGAGTGCCCCAGACTGGTCAGAGTGGGCAGTTCGCGATTTTTCTTCACTAGTTAGCAGCTGTGTCTACAAAACTCTGGCCCTGGGCCTGATGTTATTTGTGCAGCACTTGAGATAAAAGCTCTCGGCTGGGGCCCATCCAGGTACTTTGTCCAAGATAAACCAGTAGTTACATCCCCTGGACTTTCTGCTGGCCACACGCAGGCCCAGCCTTGGCCATAGGAGCTGGGACTCAGCCCTGGGCTCAGGAAGGCAGGGCCAGGCCCAGTCCCAGGTGGCAGGAAGGCCATCTCGTTCCAGCCTTCCTTACTCAGCCCAAGGCCTTTCAGCTAACATCCTCGGTTGCATTCTGGTTCTCTGGGTCCAGCTGGTTGGGTCCTTGGGTGAACTTGGCCTCCCAACTGTCAGTGTTCGTCCGAAGCTGGTGAAGGAACCTATTATTTGTGACCTAGATCAGTCCAGACGCTCTCTACCTCTGCTACAAATGTAGGTCCTCCAGCTCTCACACACACGTACACACACACTCTCTCTCTCTCTCACCCCATTTAACTGCCTGCCCTGCTCCTGTGGCTCACGTCCAGCAGCCCTTGACAGCAGCACTTCCAGACAGCCTGTCCAGCCAGCTCGTCCTATAGGCTGCACCAGAGCCTGCCGCTCCCCAGGGGCACCAGGATAAAGACTGCCTCACTCGCCAGCCTGGCTCTCAGCCTCAGACCACTCTCAGGGCCTGTTCCTCACTGAGCTCCTGCCAGGAGAAGCAGGTCACTGTAGGTCACTGCCAACTCTTGTTCATCTGAGGCAGCAAACACAAAGCTGAGACTGTGCTCACCACCACTACCAAAGCCGGGGAGCTGAGGGAGCCCGAGTGTATTGCGGGGTGTAGGCTGCCGTTAGGTATACAGGGCATGATTGAAACTATGGCGAGTGTTACATTAAAGAAAACATTAAAGAAAAACTTATTCCACCAAGACACCTTGCCGAGAACAACGGGATAAGAGTGTCCAGAGTGAGGGGAGTACTAGGAGAACTTCGAAGGGGATTAATGACCATGTGTCTTTTACTATAATAAACCTTTTTAGTGTTTCCTTTCATGTTTCTACCAGTATATGGTGCCCACGTTCCTCATGGGGCATTGGTGCAGGTACATAGAACACCCAACTCCTTCTGTCCTCCCCCCTCCACTCCCCTCTTTCTTTCCAGAGTTTTGCTGCCACTCCTGGGTCCACAGGAGGGCTCAGGAGCAGCTGGGCAGCTGCAGCAAGCGGTCCTGGGCCTGCCCTTGGCCCTGCCCTCCCAGCAGTCTGCTGCTCACCGGCAGTGCTGTCCGGGAGCCCTGCTGCAGGGACCTGGGCCGCTCTCCTTCTCCACTGCTCGCAGAGGCCCAGTCCCCTCGGCCCTGGCATCCTCTGGGGCTTGTAGTGAGGCAAGAACTCAGCTGCTGCCTTGTGGGGGCAGTGACCCTGCAGAGAGGGGGGAGCCCCAACCCAGGACCTGGGGCAGCAGTGGGGAGGGGGCACAGCAGCGCCTCTGAGTTTCCCGATATCTCAGCTGCGGGGGCCACTGCTGTCCACGTTCCTCAGTGACAACCGGTCACATGGCCCCAGCTAGACAGAGGGCAGCTGGAAATGTGGTTCCTGCAGGGCAGCCACGTGGCAGCTGCCACTCCACATGTGGAACTGGGGCAGGTGTTGGTGTACAGAAACATTTCTGATTTACAGTCCTGTTTGTATCTTCTCATTAGAAGGAACACCTCCTCTCCCCTAGAAACTGCCCTGAAGAGACGGCATCATGAGACTTTTTCCAGCTCGCTTAATGAAGGGGACACTAAATGCATGGACATTTGGGACACGAAGATGTTTCCACAAAGCGTCACCTCCCTGAGTGCCCAGGCGTGCAACCTGTGGCTCCAGCAGCACCCGCCTGCTTCCCTCAGAATCGAGAACCTTGTACATGGCACAACAAAGGCACCCAGCAAACCACAGTTACTGTGTCTGCCACTGTAGCATGAAAACAGCCACAGACAAAAGTGAAAGGAGTTCCCACTGGGTAAACGCAGTATGGAAGAAGCAACAGCCATTCACCCTGCACGGCTCTTTACTGAGCACTTAGGAAGCCACGGAACGTCTCTAAGCCCTGTGGACATGTGTAGGGACGCATGCGGTGGGTCCATTGCTCTGCTCCTGTAGCACCGCGGCTGTCATGGCTGCAGAATGAGGAGTGTTTGAATGGATGGCAGGCAGGGGAGGAGCAGCAAACTATGAGGTCCATCCAGGCCAGGAGGCCCCAGGGTCAGGGGCCATGCAGCACAGGATCAGAATGAGCCTGGAAAAGTCGTGCACAAGGTCCTTCACTTTGAGCAGTCAGGCCTGGGAAGGGCACTCACTGATCAAGGCTGCTGAGGGCTGTCCCCAGTGAGCGGGTGACCCGGGAGAACAGTCTCCAGAGCAAAGGTCAGCCCCATAGCGGACAGACAGGCTGAAAACTCTCAGGCAAGAGTCCCCACACCCGCCACGGTGGCCGGGACAAGTACAGGGGCCACACTGACAGGCCTGCAGGAAGGAGGAGATGTGGCAAGACCAGGAGCAGCAAGAAAGAATGAGGAAACTGGCGTCCCCGCAGCAGGAGCTGAAAGCCCTAGATTCACGTTTCCCGAATGTGTAATCTCCTTACATCTATAAAACTGCACTCCTTAAGGTCATGCTATCTCATCCCAAGACCCAAAAGCTATGGGGGGGCCTCTGGACCTCAGTGCAGTGATGCTTTGGACCAGGTAATTTGTGTTGTAGGAGTCCATTCCATGTATTCTGGGATACTCCGTGACATGCCTGACCTGTACCACCAATTGTGACAGCCACACTTGTCTCAAACAGGGCTTCATATCCGTGGGAATGGAGGAGAGGGGACAGACAAAGTTGTTTCTGGTTGACGGCCACTGAGCTACAAGAACCATCCCCAGTTTTTACTCGCTCTGTCCTTGCTTCTCTCTCCACTTATTCCATAGGTGCTGAGGCCCATAGTGCCACCTCTGTCCTGGCTAAGAGATCCAGGGAGAGCCAGGAGCCAGTTTACAGTCTGCAACTCAGTCTCAGTCACATGAAGTAGCCGGCAGATGCACAGCCAGGTCTCGATCATCCATCGGGGGTGGTGACAGTGACTGTAGAAATAACCAGCCTTGCTTTTTCCCCAGCACCTGCTCTGCTCCCGTTTTCCCTAGTCTCCCCAACCACACTGCAAGAAATTTTCCATTTAAGAAAGTGGGAGTGGGACTTCCAGGAAGATGAAGACCGGGTAAGCAGCAAAGAAAGATCCTCCTGGAGGATCGCCACCCAGACACTGGAATATAGCAACATGAGAAAGACAAGAAGGACAGAAGTGGGTCCACCAGTCCCAGGAAAGATTTGAAATGAGAATTGAAGCCCTCAGAAAGAGCAAACTAGATACCTTCTGGAGGAGAGGCTCGGGTGGCCGCCATGGCACAGTTAGAGGAAGAGGAGGAGGAGAAAGAGGAAGTCACCGCTCCATACACACTCTCAGCCTGCTCCCTCATTCTTACACTCACAGCTTTAGCTTCGGAACCCCGCACTTGTGGGAGCCTCCTGACTCAGCCAGAGGAGATCAGAATTCCGAGAGCTGGGCCAAAACCAGAGCAGAGAAAGTGCAGCCTGGAAAAGAAGCAGCAGCAGTTGGGAGGTGTTGTCAAACCCAGCATGATGATGGAAAGGTACAACAGCCACTAAAGCAGAATGCCCACTCTGCCTCAACCCATTCTAATCAGTGCCCTGAGGCAAGGTGGAGACAAAGCAACCAGTACACACCCCGACGTACCCAGTCCAACACATACAGTTCTGTGCCTGCCTCAAGGCTGTGGCCTGCTACCTCTCCCCTGTGAAAGCAACTACCAGCAGAGAGCAGCAGAGAGCAGCAGCAGTGACCCTAGGGCCACAGCAATTCCTGGGGATCCAGCCAATGAAGAAACGGGAACTGAAGCACAACAGTAAGAGAGAGGTGCAGATGGAGGTGGGCCAGATGGCCCCGCACCCTTGCCACTCCAACACCAAGCAGGAAGCATGAGCTGAGTTACCGGGTTTCATCTCCCACCCTGAACTTCCTCTGTGAGCACCTTGAGACTTGGTGCCCTTTGCACCCAATGTGTTCCCAACAGCAACGGGCTGAGTCCACAGGCTTCAGGACCCACTCTAAACTACTAATATGAGCACCAAGAGGGACTTCATACTGCTTGCATATATGAACCTTGTATGAACCCATAGCAACAAATTATATGAAAAGCAGCAGTCCTGGAGACTGAGAGATGACAACATACTCTACACAGAAGACCCAAGAAACTTCTCCAATTGTCTCCTAGAACTAATAACTAAACTTAGTACACACCCTGGACTACCTCAGTGTGCACGGGTGGGGGAGACCTCATGCCACTTGTGCCCAGCATTGTAAGTGCGCCCAATGCCCAGCTGTAAGGGGCGGGGAGCAGTGGCACTATCAATCAAGAGGCGGGAGGAGGTGAAGACCTGGAAGTAGGGTGCAGACCCAGCTCTCTAGCTGGGTGAGGATAGCCTCCAACAAGTCATAGGCGGTCTGCAGGGAAATAATGGTGGCCTACGAGGGGACCCCAGGGGCCTTGACAGGGAGCTCAGCAGCCTGTGTGGAGAAAGGGGTTCCCTGCAGGCTACATGAAAATCCTGTGGACCTGGACTGAGCCCCTGGGCTCAGTAGCAACAGGGTAGATCCTGGCAGTCTGCGGGAGAGACCTCAGCAGACTCAACCAGGCCCCCAGGCATGCTGCACCGAGCAGAGTCTAGTGGTGCATGGGGGCAACCCCGTGGACTTGACTGGGCCCCCAGGCATACTGCATTGGGTCATGGCCTGGGGGTACGCGAGGGTGACCCCGCAGACTCTACCAGGACCCCAGGCGTGCAGTGACAGGTCAGAGCATGGTGGTGTGTGGGGCTGACCCCATGGACTCGACCCAGCCCCCAGGCCCACCACATCAGGGTGGAGCCTGGCAGTGCATGGGGGTGACCCCGCAGACTCGACTGAGGCCCTGGGCATACTGCATTGGGGAGGAATCTGGCAGTATGCAGGGAGACCCAGTGGACTGTACTAGACCCCTCCCAGTGCACATCAGAGCAGAGCCTGGTAGTACACAGGGTGACCCCCGGACACGACCAGACCCTCAAGGGCCTCAAGGGCTTGTCAGTGGGGTGCTGATCATAGCATGCCCGGGTCCCTGCCTATGTACCATCAATAAGGTTGGGTGCTTTTCCACCTAGTGCCATAGTAATTTGTGTGCACTCATGTGTGTTGCAGCATAATTTGAAGCAGCCATATGTCTTCCCAATGTGAGAGCCTGAGGGAATGAATAAAACCAAAAAGTACACTTATCAGAGGGAAGACGACTGATTGGGTGGGAGAACAATGGAGATGAGGGTGAAGAAAATTGTTTGATTAATCATATGTGCCTTTATTTGTATAACTGAGTAACAAATGTGAAGATAACTATGTAATACAGCATCCATTATTAATTCCCTACTATCATCTCTATAATTTCTATTTCCTTTATTGTTTTTGTGTTATTCTGGTTTATGTCTATTTGGTTGTTGATGTCTCCATTCTTTTGTCTTTAAAATAAAAAACAAGAACCAAGACTGAAGGACTGGAAATGGCAGACACAGAGATCAAAAACAGAATCCACGCATATGGATAATAAATATTCCACAAAGGCACAGTGGCTTTTCAACTTGCTTTCAATTTGCTTTTCAACAATTGGATGGCCGAATGTAAGAAAAATGTACCTTGATAGAAACCTCACAGTATATACGACATTTAACTGAAAATGGATCATAGGCCTAAATATAAAACCTAAATCTTAAAATATAAGCTTTCTAATTTTTAAAAGATAGTGTCAAAAAATTATTTAATGCAGATTGATAGGAAATATTTACAAAACAAAAATCTGATAAAAGAATTGTATCCTAAATATATTTTAAAGTCACAAATTTTAGTAACAAAAACAATTCAAGTTTTGAAGAGTAAAAGATTTGAAAAGACACTTCATCTAAGAAGATATATAGTCTCTGCGGGAGCTGGGCTGACCCCCAGACATCTTCAGGAAGCCCAGGGTGAGCTACCGCAGCACCTCCCTGACCAGTGTGTGAGGCAGGCAGAGCCCTGGGAACCCTCTGGGCCTCAGTGGCTACTCACCACACTCACAGTGTGTCTGTGTGTGCTAGGCTGAACCCCGGAAATCTTCAGGAACCTTGGTGAGCCACTGCTGGACCTCCCTGACCAACATGCAAGGCAGGGAGAGCCTGGGGACCCTCTGGGTCCTTGGTGGCTATTCCCCACATACATAGTGTGTCTGCAGGTGCTGGACTGAACCCCAAACATCTTTAGGAAACCCACTGAGTCACTTGGGTGCCTCTCCCACTAGTGTATGAGGTATGTGAAGCCCTGGACAACTTCTGGGGCCTTGATGGTCACTCCTAGAACAACCCATACCCTCCTGTGAGCCCAGCTGAAACCTGGACAGAGTCAGTGGCCTTGGGGAGTCCACCCTCACCATTCTCCCACAAGTGTGGGAAGCAGGCTCTGCCCTGGGCAATATCTGAAGCCTTGGTAACCATGACCTCATCCCCTCTACTCTTCTGGAAGCAGGGCCAAACCCAAGAGAGCTTCGGGAACTCCAGTGAGGCTTCCTTGCCCTTTCCACACATGCCTGGGAGCCAACTGAATGCAAGAAAGTTTGGGAGCATCTGGGATCCCACTTTGCCACCACTGACAAGCACAGAAGCTGCACTAAACACTGGGGATCTTCAAACACTCGCCCTGCTACTCACACACAGTCAGGAGAGTGAGGCTGGGCTCCATGGAACCTCTAGATCTTCAAAAATGACAAAACGAAGGAGCGCAATGCAATCCTGGACCTCCACACCACCCAGAACAAGTCCAGGAGACATCAACACAGAAGAGCCTCGAAGTCATACACCTGAGATTTCTGAAATGATAGCAACTGAAGTAAAGAAACAACTCCATCAGATCATAGAAGACATCAGATCAGAAATAATGCCTCAGGTAAAAAAAGAAATGACAACAATAATGAAGGAAGTGTTCATCGTATCCAAAGATGACATTGATAAGAAAATAGAAGAACATAGACAACTCACGGAAATCTTTTGTCAACAATATAGAAAGGAACTAGAATGTATGAAACAGATTCAAACAGATATCTAGGAAATTAAAAATTCCATTGAAAGCTGGCAAAACCACCTGAACGAAGCTGAAGATAGACTTACAGACATTAAAGACAGCATTGCCACTAACGAACATGAGAGGAGGGATCTCTTAAAAACAAGGAAGCAAGAAATAACAATTCAACAGCTGCAAGACGAAGCAAAGAAAAACAATGTCAGATTAATACGTATCAATGAAACAGTAGGTGTCAAGACAAATGGCATAAAAAGACTATTTGCAGAAATAATAGCAGAAAATTTCCCAAGCATGGAAAAATAATTGGACATACAAATAAGTGAAGCATATAGAACTTCAGTTAATCATAACCAAAATAAATAAATAAAATTAAAATAAAGAAATCACACACAGACAGATAGTGATCAAGATCCCAGAAACTCAACAAAAGATCAGAATGTTAAAAGCTATTAGAGAAAAGAAACAGATCACCTATAAAGGAAAGCACATCAGAATCATGGCAGATTTCTCAACACAAACCATCAAGTCAAGAAAAGCTTGGCGTCTGGGTAAGGCCTGCACTGAAGCTCTGCCTGACGAAACTTTACAGGGAAAAGAGACCAGCTTCGGGTTGCTATCAGAGCGGCAGCACCTGCGAGACTTTCCCACAGTTTCCCACAGAGAAGGAGCCCAGCTTTATGTCACCAGTGGAGCAGAATTTGCAGCAGACCTTTGCCAGGTATGGCCCACACCAGTGCTCTGCCCAGCAAGACAACTTTCCCCCACCGTCGCAGGTATGCTCTGAGCGTGGCATCCCAGCAACTGTCTGGGGTTCCTGGGCCCAGTGATTCATAGTCAGCTAGCATCTTGGGATAAGTTTGATATCCAGGTGAACTAGGGTTGCTAGAGTCCTCTGTGAGCTGTCTGGGCAGTCTGTAGCTCAATACTTTTCATCTGACATCCAAAATGACAAGACAGTGGAGCAAAACTCAGTCGCAGAACTCAACCCCACCCAGAACAAGTCCAGCAAACAATGATATCGGAGAACTAGGAAGCCACATACCTACAATTTCTGAAACGATCACATCTGAAGTAAACAAACAACTCCATCAGGCCGTAGAAGAGATTATAGCAGAAATAATCTCTCAGGCAAAAAATGAAGTGAAAATAATAATGGAAGAAATGCTCCACACATACAGACAAGAAACAGATAAAAGAATAGAAAAACATAGGAAACAAATGGAAATGTTACATGAGCAATTTAGGAATGAATTACAACACATGAAACAGACTCAAAGAGATTGCCAGGAAATGAAAACTTCCATTGAAAAGCTTGCAAAACCACTTCAATGAAGCTGAAGATAGAATTTCAGATCTTGAAGACAGAATGGCAGCTAGCGACCATGAAAGGAAGGATCTCTTAAAGTCATCAAGGATCCAGGAAAAATCAATCCAACAGCTGCAAGACGAGGCAAAAAAAATAATATCCGAGTAATAAGAGTCAATGAAACAGCAGGTGGCAACACAAATGATATAAAAAGAATATTTGCAGAAATAATAGCAGAAAATTTCCCAAACACGGTGAGAGATACTGAAGTTCAGTTAAACAAAGCATATAGAACTCCAATGAACCACGACCCAAATAAAGCCACACCCAGGCATATAATAGTCAAGATCCCAGACATCCAGCAAAAGAACACACTATTAAAAGCTGCTAGAGAAAAGAAACAGATCACCTATAAAGGAAAGCTGATCAGAATAACAGCAGACTTCTCATCAGAAACCATGAAATCAAGAAGAGCTTGGAGTGAGGTATTACAGATTCTGAGACAAAACAACTTCCAACCAAGACTGATGTATCCTGAAAAACTATCCTTCAAATTCAATGGAGAAATAAAATATTTCCACAACAAAGAACAACTGAAGACCTTCATGAGTGCCAAACCAACAAAAAGTACTAAAAGATATTCTAGACAGAGAAAAAAGAGACCACAATCACAAGAACAACAATAGAAAGGAATCCTCAAGCAGAGCAAGCAAGTAAACAGCAAAAATAAGAAAGCAACAACAAGTAAATAGCATGACAACAACAAGCCAACATATAACAGTTATAACCACTAATGTAGATGGCCTCAATTCACCAGTCAAAGGGAACAGATTGGCAGAGTGGATTAAGAAACAAAATCCAATGATATGCTGTATACAGGAAATACATTTTACTCAAAAGGAAATCCACAGTCTGAAGGTTAAAGGATGGAAAACAATCCTCCATGCAACAGGTTCCCAGAAAAAAGCAGGGGTAGCTATTATGTTTGCAGACAATGTAAACTTCAATCCGAAAACAATCAAAAGAGATAAAGAAGGCCACTACATACTAGTTAGGGGAAAGCTGCAAGAGGAAGAGTTAACAATCCTAAACATTTATGCACAAAATACTGGAGCACCAACTTTTATAAGTCAAATCTTAACAGACATGAATAACCAAATAATTAACAGCACCATTGTAATAGGGGACCTAAACATCCCTTTGATGCAAAGAGACTGGACTAAACTCAGCAAAGAAATAACACACCTGAACCAAACGTGCGAACAAATGGACTTAGTAGATGTATACAGAGTGTTCCACCCCACAATATCAGAATACACATTTTTCTCATCTGCACATGGGACTTTCTCTAAAATAGACTACATTCTAGCCCATAAGGCATACCTCCCTAAATGCAAAAGAATTGAAATTATCCCGTGCATATTATCTGACCACAGTGCAATGAAATTGGAAATTAATGACAAAGGGAACTCCAAAACACCCATAAACACTTGGAAATTAGACAACAACCTCCTGAATAACTAATGGGTCACACAAGAAATTAGAGAAGAAATTTAAAAATACCTACAAACAAATGAAGATGCAAATACAACCTACTGGAATCTGTGAGATGCAATGAAAGCAGTCCTCAGAGGGAAATTTATAGCAATGAACTCACATATAAAGAAAACAGAAAGAGAACAAATAAATAGCCTAATGCTACACCTCAAACTTTTAGAAAAAGAACAAGCCAAACGAAAAGCCCAAAGAAGGGAGGAGATTATAAAACTCAGGGCAGAAATTAATGCAATTGAGACAAAGAAAACACTACAAAAAATAAATGAATAAATAAAATTGATAAACCCCTAACCAACTTTACCAAAAAAGAAAAGGAAGGAAAGAACTCAAATTCATGTAATAAGGAATGAAAAGGATGAAATCACTACAGGTCCCACAGAAAATCAAAAGATCATTAATACCTATGTGAAAATCATTCCTCCCATAGGATAGAAAACACAGAAGAAATGGACAGATTCCTAGAAATGTACAAATTACCAAAATTGAATCAGGAAGATAGAATAATCCTGAACAACCCAATATCAATTAATGAGATTGAAAATGTCATTAAAAACTTACCAACAAAAAAAAAGCCCAGGCCCTGAGGGATTCACAGCAGAATTCTATAAAACATTCAGTGAAGATTTAATGCCAACATTCCTCAAACTCTTCAATGAAATTGAAAAGGAAGCAACTCTCCCTAACTCATTTCTGGAGGCAAGTATTATACTGATACCAAAACCAGAGAAGGACCCAACCAAGGAGAACTATAGGCCAATCTCCCTAATGAACATAGATGCAAAGGTACTCAGTAAAATACTAGCAAATAGAATGCAGTGAATCATAAGGAAAGTTATACACCATGACCAGGTTGGATTCATTCCAGGAATGCAGGGATGGTTCAATATTTGCAAATCAATTAATGTAATACATCATATCAATAGAGCCAAAGACAAAAACCGCATGATCATCTCAATAGATGCAGAAAAAGCTTTTGATAAAGTCCAACATACATTCATGTCAAAAACCCTAGAAAAAATAGGAATACATGGCCTCTACCTCAATTTGATCAAAGCCTTCTATGATAAACCAACAGCCAACATTATACTAAATGGGCAAAAACTGAAAGTTTTCACTTTAAAGTCAGGAACAAGACAAGGATGTCCACTGTCACCACTCCTATTCAACATAGTTCTGGAAGCATTAGCCAGAGCAATTTGATAAGAGAGAAAAATAAAAGGAATACAGATAGGAAAGGAAGAAGTAAAACTATCCCTATTTGCAGATGACATGATACTTTACATGGAATACCCCAAAAACTCCACAAGAAGACTCCTGGAATTAATTGACAAATTCAGCAGAATAGCTGGATACAAAGTCAACACCCAAAAATCAATAGCATTCCTATACAGGAACAACAAACAGACTGAGAGAGAAATTAAGGAAACCATACCTTTTACAATAGCATCCAAGAAATTGAAATATTTAGGAATAAATCTAAGAAAGAATGTAAAAGATTTATTCAATGAAAACTACAGTACTCTGAAAAAAGAGATCGAAGAGGATATCAATAAATAGAAAAACATTCCCTGCTCATGGTTAGGAAGAACCAACATTGTGAAAATGGGCATACTGCAAAAATTGTTGTACAGATTCAATGCAATTCCCGTTAAACTACCATTAGCATACCTCACATATGTAGAGAAAACATACCTTAAATTCATCTGGAACCAGAAGAGACCCAGAATAGCAAAAGCAATTCTGGGCCACAAGGACAAATCAGGTGGAATCACAATCCCTGACCTGAAATTATACTACAAAGCTACTGTAATAAAATCAACCTGGTACTGGCTAAAAAACAGACCTAAGGATCAATGGAACAGACTGGAAGATGCAACCAAAACCACAAACACACTCAGCCACCTAATATTTGACAAAGGAGCAAAACAAACTCACTCGAAGAAAGATAGCCTCTTTAATAAGTGGTGCTGGAAAAGCTGGCTTCCTCTTGCCAATGACTGAAAATAGACCCAAGTCTGTCACCATGCACCAAACTCAAGTCAAAATGGATCACAGATCTCAATATTAAAACAGAAACTCTGAATCTATTGGAAGAGAAAGTAAGTAAAAATCTTGAAGACATAGGAGTAGGCAGAGAGTTTATGAACAAAAGTCAAACTGCAAGGGAAACACTTCAAAGAATCAATAACTGGGACCTCATTTTATTGAAAAATTTTTGCACATCTAAAGAAATCACCAGCAAAGTAAAAAGAAAACTTACAAACTGGAAAAAATCCCAGCTGGCTGTCCCTTGGATAAAAGTCTTCTATCTAGAACATAAAAAGAATTTAAAAACATGAACCTGTCCAAATTCAAAGACCCAATCCAGAAAGGGGCATCTGAGATGAATACACACTTATCAGATAAAGAAATACAAATGGCAAATAAATATATGAGAAAATATTTTACATCGTTAGTCATTCAAGAAATGCAAATAAAAACATTGAGATTTCATCTCACCCCAGTAATATTGGCCAGCATTAAGAAATCATCCAATAACAAATGCTGGTGAGGCTGTGGAGAAATAGGACTCTTCTCCATTGTTGGTGGGAATGCAATCTGGTGAAATCACTATGGAGATCAGTTTGGAAATTCCTCAGCAAACTAAATCTAGAGATCCTATTCAACTCAGCTATTCCCCTTCTGGGTGTTTTCCCAGAAGATCTGAAAGCATCATATCACCGTGATATATGTGCACCCATGTTTATAGCAGCACAATTTGTAATAGCTAAATATTAGAAGCAACCCAAATGTCCACCCCCAGAGGACTGGATAAAAAAACTGTGGTATTTTTGTGTAATGGAATATTACTCAGCTATAAAGAAAGACAAATTTGAGGCTTTTATAGGCAAATGGTTACAATTAGACACCATACTCATAAGTGAAATAAATCAGAGGTACATATGCAAGCAATGTATTGTATCACTAGTGTAAGAACCTGAAGGTGGGAATATAAATTAGGAGGTATGAAGGGAATCAGCTCAAAAGTAAAGAGCAAATGGGATGAGGGGGAGGAGAAAAGGAAGAAAGGGACAAATATATATGTATGTAGGTATACTCAGGATGGCTAACATGGTGCCACTATTGACTTATGTCGCTTTATGGTAAGGAACAGTTAATGTTTGGTTGTTTCATCAAGATTGTATGTCTATATGTGTTTTCCTGAGCATACACTTTGAAGTTATCAATATGTAATACAACAACCATTGTTGATTCCCTGTGACTTTGTCTATAATTCAGTTTTTATTGTACTGTACTTGTGCCACTTTGTGTTTTTCTTAATGTTTTCTTTTTTTTTCTTTTATACTTTTAAAAGTAAAAAAAGAAGAGCTTGGAATGAAATATTTCAGGTACTGAAAGAAAACAAGTTCCAACCCAGATTGAGGTACCCTGCAAAACTATACTTCAAACATAGTGGTGAAATAAAATATTATTATGGTAAAGAACAACTGAAGAAATTCATGAGTGCCAAACAAAGCCTACAAAGAGTATTAAAAGATATTCTAGGTAGAGATAAAACAAACCACAACTTTGAAAACAACAACAGAAAGGAACCACCAAGCAGAGCAAGCAATTAAACAGAGGGAAAAAAGAGGATCCAACAGCAGGAAAATAACATGATAAAGATAAGCCGGTACATATCAGTTATAACCATCAGTGTAAATGGTGTCAATGCACCAATGAAAAGAAGCAGACTAACAGAGTGGATCAAGAAACAAAATCCAACTATATGCCGTATACAAGAAACACATTTAACCCAAAAGGAAATTTGTAGACTGAAAATTAAAGGATGGAAAACAATATTCTACACAACAGGAACCCAGAAAAAGGTAGCTGTAGCTATTCTGTTTGCAGACAACATGAACTTCCAAATAAGAACAGTCAAAAGAGATAAAGAAGGGATAAAGAAGGTCACTACATACTTGTGAGGAGAAAACTTCAAGAGGAAAAGATAACAATCATAAACATCTATGCATCAAATAGAGGAGCATACAACTATATAAGGCAAATTTTAACATGAAAAATGAAATAAGCAGCAACACAATCATAACAGGGGACTTTAACACATCACTGCCACAAAGAGATAGATCAACTAGACAAAAAAAATCAGCAAAGAAATAACAGAGCTTAACCAAACTTGTGAACATAGGACTTAGTAGACCTTTACAGAGTGTTCCATCCAATAGCATCAGAATACACATTCTTCTCAGCTACACATGGTATGTTCTCTAAAATAGATCATATGCTAGTACATAAAACATGTTTAAGTAAATGCAAAGGAATTAAAATTATCCAGTGTATACTACCAGACAATTGAAATTGGAATTTAATGACAATGATAATTTGTGAAATTGGAAATTAATGACAAAAGAAAACACAAAAACTCTATAAACAGTTGGAAATTAAGTAACATACTCCTGAAGAACCAATGGGTCACAGATGAAATCAAAGTAGGAATTAAACGCTATTTACAATCAAACAAAAATGTACATACAGCTTACAGGAACCTGTGGGACACAGCAAAAGCAGTCCTCAAAGGGAAATTTATAGCAGTGAATTCCCACCTCAGGAAAACAAAACAAACACAAATAAACAATCTTATACTGTACCTCAAGCTCCTAGGAAAAGAAGCAAGTCAAACCCAAAGCCCACCCAAAGAACACAGGAAATTATAAAGTGCAGGGCAGAAATTAACGCAATGAAGACTAAAAATACAATACAAAGAATTAATTAATCAAAGAGTTGGTTCTTTGAAAGACTAAATAAAATAGATAACTCCCTAGCCAACCTTATCAAAAAAGGAAAGAACTGAAATACACATGATAAGAAATGAGAGGTGAAATCACTACAGATCCTGAAGAAATTTAGATCATCAACACCTACTTTGAAAATCTTTACTCTCATAGGATGGAAAAAACAGGAAATGGACAGATTTCTAGATACATATGAATTACTAAAGCAGAATAAAGAAGATATAACAATCCTGAATAACTCAATATCAGCCAGTGAAATTGAGAATGTAATAAAAAATGTGCCAATGAAGAAAAGCCCAGGTCCTGATGGATTCACAGCTGAATTCTACAAGAAAGTTAGGGAAGATTTAACACCAATTCTTCTCAAACTTTTCAGTGAAATTGAAATAGAAGTAATTCTCTCCAACTCATTCTTGGAGGCAAGTATTATCCTGATACCAAAACCAAAGAAAGACCCAACCAAAAAAGAGAACTACATGCCGATCTCCCTAATGAATATAGAGGCAAAAATTCTTAATAAAATACTAGCAAACAGAATACAACAAATCATCAAGAAGACGACCATGACCAAGTGGAATTCATCCCAGGAATGCAGAGATGGTTCAATATATACAAATCAATAGAGCCAAAGGCAAAAATCACATGATCATCCCTATCAATGCAGAAAAAGCCTTTGATAAAGTCCAACACTCATTCATGATAAAACCCCTACAGAAAATAGGAACAGATGGCCTTTACCTCATGCTGATCAAAGCCATCTATGATAAACTGATGGCGAACATCATACTAAATGGTCAAAAACTGAAAGCTCTCACTTTAAAATCAGGAAAAAGACAAGAATGTCCACTGTCATGATTCTTATTCAATATAGTTCTGGAAATATTATCTAGAGCAATTAGATAAGAGAGAGACATAAAAGGAATAAGGATAGGAAAGGAAGAAGTGAAATTATCATTATTTGCAGATGACAGGATGTCCTACATAGAAGACCCCAAAAAGTCCACCAAAAGGTTTACAGATTTAATAACTAAATTCAGTAGCATAGCTGGATACAAAGTTAACACCCAAAAATCAATAGCATTCCTGTGCACAAATAACAAACAGACTGAGATAAAAATTAGGGAAATCACACCTTTCTGAAAAGATGAAATACTTAGGAATCAATCTAACAAAGAAGTAAAAGATCTATACAGTGAAAATTATAGTATTCTGAGAAAAGAGATCAAAGAGGATATCAGAAAATAGAAAGATATTCCTTGCTAATGGATAGGAAGAACCAACATTGTGAAAATGGCCCTACTCCCACAATTGTTGTACAGATTCAATGCAATCCCAATTAAAATACCATTATTATACCTCACAGATCTAGAGAAAACATTCCTAAAGATCATCTGGAACCAGAAGAGGCCTAGAATAACAAAAGCAATCCTGGGAAACAAAGAAAAGGCAGGAGGCATCACAATTCCTGACTTGAAATTATATTACAAAGCTACTGTGATAAAATCAGCATGGTACTGGCACAAAAACAGACCCAAAGATCAATGGAACAGATTACAAGATACAGACACAACTGCAAATGCACTGTCACCTTATCTTTGACAATGG
This sequence comes from Dinomys branickii, assembly GCA_004027595.1. Lineage (NCBI taxonomy): Eukaryota > Metazoa > Chordata > Mammalia > Rodentia > Dinomyidae > Dinomys > Dinomys branickii. Next base: position 631,726 of record PVLD010000006.1, read on the forward strand.
GGCCAAACATGTTCACTGGAAGAGAGACAGGCTATTTAATAAATGGTGCTGGAAAAACTGGCTTTCCACATGCTGAAGACTAAAACTAGACCTAGGTCTTTCACCATGTACTAAATTAAAGTCAAAATGTATCAAAGATCTAAGTATTAAAACAGAATCACTAAATTTATTGGAAGAGAAAGCAGGTAAAAATTTTGAAGACAATGGAGTAGGCAGAGGATTCATGAACAAAAACCAAACTGCAGAGGGAATACTTCAAAGAATCAACAAGTGGGATCTCATCTTATTGAAAAGTTTTTGCATATCTAAAGAAATCACCAATACAGTAAAAAGAAAACCCATAAATTGTGAAAAAAAATTTAGCCAACTGCCCCTCAGACAAAGGACTTCTATCTAGGAAATATAAAGAATTTTTTAAAAATCAGGTCCCCCAAATTCAAAGACCCAATCCAAAAATAGGCATGTTAGATAAATACACACTTCTCAAATGAAGAAATACTAATAGTGAATAAATACACGAAAAAACGTTCAACATCATTACTCATTTGAGAAATGCAAATTAAAACAACACTGAGATTCCATCTCACCCCAGAAAGAATGGCTATTATCAAGAAATCAACCAATAACAAATGCTGGAGAGGCTGTGGAGAGAAAGGAACCCTACTCCACTGATGGTGGGAGTATAAACTGGTGAAACCACTGTGGAAATCAGTTTGGAGATTTCTCACAAAACTGGATTGGAAGTCTCATTTAACCCAGCTATTCCCCTTCTGGGTATTCTCCCAGAATAAAAACACCATACCACAGAAATATAGGTGTACCCATGTTTATAGCAGCACAATTTTTTATAGCTAAATCTTGGAAACAACCCAAATGCCCATCCCTGGAGGAATGGATAAAAAAGTTGTGGTATTTTTATACAATGGAGTATTACTCAGCTATAAAAAAAGATAAACTTGAGGCTTTTGTAGATAAATGGATGCAAGTAGAGGCCATACTCACAAGTGAAATAAATTGGACCCACATGTGTAAACATCATATTGTCTCCCTGGTGTAGGAACCTGAAAGAATAAGTAAAACTCAAAATGCACAGGAGATGATATGAAAGGGAAAGAAACTGCTCAAAGGAAGGAACAACTGGGATGAGGGAAAGAAGAAAAAAGAAAGAAGGAAGGCAAAATATAAATACATATATAGATATATGAATAGCTGTGATAACTGTATTGCTGATGTCTGATGGTATATTGAACAGTTAATGCTTAAAATTTTCTATGTTCTGATCAATTTTGCACACTTACATCTGGTAATGTGAGTAACTGATTTGAAGGTAACAATATGCAGTGGAATTACCATGGTGAATTCCTACCATCTTGTCTAGTGAAATTCTGCATTATCTCTACTGTTTTATCTAATAATTATTTTCTTATTTTCTTTAATGGTTTGAACAATCTTCCATTCTTACATCAGATCATCTGAACAACGTAGTTGAGAATAGTGGTATGTAATATAATAACCACTAACAATTTGTATTAATTTGTCTTGAAACCCTGTATCACTTTAAATGTTCTTGCTTTGGTTTGTTTATGTTTGTGATGCTGGTGTGCTGCTATTGTTCTTTTTGTTGTTGTTGTTTGCTTCTCATTTACTACTCTCTTTAAAGTAAAATGAGAAATTTCCAAAAAAAGATATACAAGAGGCAAAAAGACACATAAAAGAATGCTCAACATACTTAGGGAGGAAAAGACGAAGAGAACATCATTTACACATTAGAATGGATTTCGCTATGAACACACACTGCTTTGGGGAGGGCAAAAGATACAATCATTTTGGAAAATGGTTCTCACTAGGTTAAGATATAGCTGTCAAATGACCCAGCAATCCCACTTAATGGTAAGTACTCACAAGAAATGACTACTTATGTTACACACGAAAACCTCTACACAAATGTTTGTAGTGGCTCTGCTTTAGCCCTGCAAACACGGAAACAAGTCAAATGTGCTTCACCCTATGAACAGGTAAAGAGTCTGCAGAGCCTCACACACTGAAATATTACTCAGCAAGGAAAAGAACAAACTCCTCATAGTCCAACAGCTTGGATAAATCTCAATGCATTATGCCCAGTGAATGAATTCAGACTCACAAGGCTATAAAATATAACACCACTTATATATTTCCTAGACAAAACTATGGGGACCAAGTACCAAAGGGACAGCAAAGAGGGCATAGTGACCAGGGCCTTGGGGAGTGGAGTTGACATCGAGGCCTGACAGTGTCCTTCCTGCGTGGGGCCTGGACTCTGTCCGGACTGGGTGACAAGTAACCTTGGGTTGGTCCAAACTCACAGATTTCTACCTCAGAAAATTACTCACAAATAGGATTTCTGGTTGGATGTCTACAGGGAAGACTGATGCTTTGTGAACTGGCTACAGTAGAGAAAGTCCCCTGTGTTGTTCCTCTTCTCTCTGGGCACCTGCCACCTTCCACACCCCCCATTTCGCCCAGCAACACTGTGCTTCGGGGTCCTCGTCTTGGTGCTGCTCCTGCCCCTCTTCCTCCGGACCTCTGCGTGGGCGGCGCCCCACCGCCCTGCACGGCCTTTGCGCGTTACTTTAACACGAAGCTGCCCTCCCTCTGCCTGCTCTCTCTCCCACCCTCTGTCTGTCTCTTGATATTCCCTACCTCCTTCCTTCGCTTTATCTCATGAAAATGAGGGCATGCACTTCTCGTGCATTTATTTTTATTTTTTACTTTCCATTTACAGGCTGTCGTGTGGAAGCACATATTCATCCGCCTCCCTCACTTTGACCTCCTAGAGCTGTTCCCGGAACACAGTGAGGGCCCCGTGAGCACCGGTGTGGTGGAAAGTGGCTGCGCGGAGGTGCAGACGGTGCAGGGTGGAGAGGAGGACACGCGGGGGAGGGGCGGGAGGGCTGGACAGCGGGCGAATCCCATTTCCTCTCGGAGAATGTGAATATAAAACGGGAACTGAGGCCAACAACTGCAACAGCGAAGACGGGAATGAGCGCAGGAATCACCAGAGGGTGAGCTCCGGGTGAGGAGCGGCTCTTGAGTCCCCAGAGCACCTGCTAAAGCACACGGATGGCAACAGTCATCATGTCCCACGGCACGGTTCCTGACCCTGCTTGGCCACCCTCCTCTGACGAGCACCCACAAGCGTCGCTCACTGTCCTGCTCCTGGAAGGAGCTGAATCCCCGCGCTTCCCTCCACTCTCCTGTGCCTCCCGCACCGACAGTGCACCCCGCTCCGAAACAGCACAGGCCGCTCAGTGCGGCCAGACGGGGCATGGACCACGTGAGTGCAACTGGCTCGGTGCGGAGGAGCAGTCACTGTCAGGCAGGGGCAGAAGATAAAGTCTGAGAACCCAGCTGGACTAAAATCCAGAGTTTGGTGGGAGAAGGGAGACTGGTCCACACCAGGGTCGTGAAACCCCACCTCACTGCAGACCTGGGGTCCATGCCATCGTGGGAAAGGACCAGGCTGAGGAAGGAGCAAGGTGGTCCCTCTGAGCCAGTCTGTGCTATTAAATAAACGTGCAGTCCAGCCACGGCCCCCAGTGGGCACAGCCAAGTTATACAGTTCAACCCAAGGCATCAAAGAGGCCCAAACAGAACAGGGTTAAATTTCATTTCCAAGCACTACGGCTCTGTCCCCAGAATCTGCAGGCGGCAGGACCTCCGGGAGAGAGGAGGTGTCCCCCATCGGATGGTTTTAACAACATACACAGCAACAAGCCACCTATTTCTCCCACAGCAACAGGAGTGAGCCACAGGGCAGCTCCCAGCTGGGAGGAAGGGGCACCCTCAGGCCTAACTCAGATGGGCAGCAGGAGACAGCACTGGCGGTGTGAGAAAATCAGAATCCAAGGAGCCCAAGAGAGGAGGCACCTCTGGAGGCATCTGTAGGTGAGGGTGCAACGGACTGTGGCGGTCAGCACCACGGAGAGCGGCTCAGGCCATGCCACGGAGAACCTGACAAGAGCAGACTCCAGGTCCCAGCTCTTCACCCCCAGGTCGCTCAGCGTGACTGGGTCCGCGGAGGTCTGCAGGGTGCACACCTGGGGCTGGAAGCCAGGACACGGGCCGGGAGAGCACAGCAGGCCCCGCGGCTTCAGGCCAGTGACTGTCCAGCCGCAGGAGGAAATTGCGGGGTTTGCTGAAAGCAGACGGTGATACCTGTGCGGACCCAGCGGAGGAGGAATAGCGGTTACTGTGACAACTGTGCGAGGCTTTATTCTGACTTCTGTTATTTTGCAGTTGCAGTTATTGTAACTTTGTTAATTGGTTGGACTTGGGCCACCCCAGTTGGTTTTCACTGTTCCCGGGGTTGTCCCGCCCCACCCGTCCTCCTCCTCCTCCTCCTCCGCTTCTCTCTGTTGTCTGTTTTCATCGGTCTCGCTCTTCTTTCCTTTGGTTCTCCTCTGTTGGTATGGGATGGTGACCGTACTTCGACTCCTCGAGGGATTCCTGTTCGATCTGCTCTCTCTTTTAGGCTGTCCTCCCTCCTCTCCATCTATCCCAAGGCATCAGCAGAACAAGAGCCTGTACAAGTACATTAGAGAATAAACATTAACCAGTGTACTAATTAAGCAGAACCATTTAAGGATGTATCATGGTAATCTCTAAAAACACTGGGTTTAGATGAGCCAGAAAACGACTTATTTCAAACCATGGCTTTGCTGTGATCTGTGAAGGACGTTGACAAAAGAGTGGAATTGTCAAAACAAGTAGTAGTGTTTATGATGGAAGCATGCTTGGTTCAGCGGACATTGTAATATCCAGTTGAAATTCTCTCCTTACAACATGACAGGGTCCAACCTAATTAAACTGAAAAACTTGTGAGGGTGAACAATATCCCTAGACAAATAGAGCTATGAACACGTGACTAGAAGACAGAACCTAACTAAATAGACCTTCATATCAATAATAAACTCTCCTCACTCTATTCGACCTCAATTCTGAACACCAAAAAAGAAGAAAAATCAATTACACACAAATACGAAAACACAGAGCAACATAAAGTCTCCTGTATTAGTGTTTACAAAAGCTTACAGGCTGGTCTAAGGCTCCTCAAAAGACTACACATGCTCTGAACCAGATTTAATGCAGGACACAGAAATTTACAAGCTTGGCCTATAGCGGCCACCCACAGGATCAAACGGAGACAAGCACAAAGGATCTGTCCACAGGCTAGATATCCAAAGGATCCAGCCAATGGCCTGGAGCCCACGGCAATGTCCCATTCCACACTAGTCCGCATCAGGAGGCAGAAGGATCCACACAGAAGACTCAAGGCCTACACCAGATGGCAGGGTCAGTGCTTAGAAGCTAAAGAGACTGTGCAAGCACACTGAAAGGTCAATCCTGAAACCAAAATCCAGGAGGCACTGCCCAAGGCTAAGACGAGCTCCTCCAAGGAGCACACCTGCAGCTCCTCCAAGGATAATCATATACAATGAAGCTCTTCCAAGGAAAATCAGCTGAACTCCTTCCCACCTATTCTCCTTTTATACCATTCTGACAAACAGTCCTCCTTAGAGTGGGTCTTCCACACCCAGAGCCACGCTGACTCAGCTCAGCTGGGTGTCCCCACTCAAGATGAAGATTAATCAGTTGACCACCAAACCTCTGAAGACTCCCAACTCTCCCAGAGCAGATCCAAGAGGCACCAGTGGAGAGAACAGGCACATGGCAGCAGAGATGTATGAAATGGTTAAAGAACAGCTAAGGAAACTCAAGAATTTCGAAGGGAACATGACCCAAGAGATGATGATGAATTTAACACACAAACTGACCAATGTAGATCTGTGGAAAACAAACCATGGAAAAGCTCATCAAAATGGTTCAAAACATAAATGAAAAATTCACCAAAGTTATGGATACCATAACAAAGCACCAGACAGAAATTCTGGAGATAAAAAAATTAAATAGAATTCATAAATTGCAGAAATGACCAGCATGAATACAGTGTTTCTAAAATCGATGACAAAATAGAAAATCATGACAAATTACTCAGAGAAAATTATGAAAGAACAAGATAAATTCATCTAACAGCTACTAGGTGGGTCTAAGAATACTAATCTAATTGGAGTTAGAGAGAAATTAGAAGACAGCACACACAGAGTTAAAAAAAAAGATCTGTTTATAGAAATCATAATAAAAAACCTTTCCAGTTATAAGGAAAGATTTTAACATGTGAATAAGTGAGGTATCCAAAATGCTAATTAACTGATTTTTTTTAAAAAAAGAGCTCCCTGTGACACATCATAGTTAAAATCCCAAATGTTCAACAAAAAGAATATAAAAAGCTGTCAGAAAAAAGCAAAAAAAAAATCACATATAAAGGTAAAGCCACAAGATCACAGCAACACAACTTGTCGACACAAATGTTAAACCCAGGAGACCTTGCAGTGAAGTGTTTTAAGCCCTAAAAGCAAACAAATTCCACCCCAGACTAATACATCCTACAAAAGTGTCTTCCAAAATAGCTGGAAAAACAAAGAACTCCACAACAAAGAACACCTTAAGAGACACAGGAACACCAAAGCATTGCTCCGAGAAATACTCAAGAATATCCAAGACAGAACAAGAGGCCATTAAAGCCGAAAGCTCAGGTGGAACGAACATGTCAAGCCAGGCAAGGAGTCAAACAGAAAAGGAAAATGAAGGTGACATCAATGGGAAAAAACTAAAATGACAAGAATAAATAAACACATTCACTAACAGATCTCAATGTAGGTAGCTTCAGCTCCTCAAAGACAAGACAAAACTCAACACTCATTTATGATAAAATCCTGGAGAAATAGGTATCAAAGGACATTACCAGCTGGGCATAGTGGCTCACACATGTAATCCCAACACTCGGGAAGCTGAGGCAGGAGGATCATTGTGAGTTTGAGGCCAGCCTGGGCTACAAAGTGAGCTCAAGGTCAGCCTGAGCTGCACAGTGAGACCCTGTCTCACAAAAGGAAAAAAAACAAAGGACATTACCTTAATCTGATAAAAGCCATTTATGAAAATCAAAGAACGACATCGACATCATGTTAAATAGGGGAACACAGGAAGATTTCTCTCTAAACTCAGGAATGAGATAAGGATGTGCACTATCACAACTCCTGCTCAGTATAGTACTCTAAACTCTGACCAGACAAGCCAGGAAAGAGAAGGAAATGAAAAGGCTATGTATACAAAAAGAAGAAACCAAATTACACTATTTGCAGATATGACCCTTTACATTGAAGACCCAAACAATTCCGCCAAAGGGTCCCTAGAATTAATAACCAAATTCAGCAAAGTAGTGAGACACAAAACCAGCGCACAGAAGTCAATAGCACTTCTGTACACCAATGATGAACACACCAAAAAGGAAATTACGGAATCAATACCATGCTCAACATCTATGTAGGAATTAACCTGGCCAAGTAAGGGAAAGGCCTCTGCAGTGAACACCGTTGTTTTCTGAAGGAGGCTAAGAAGACGTCAGAAAATGGAAAGATAAGAACCAATATAGTCAAAAGGGCCAAACCCCCTAAAGTGATACACAGAGTTAATGAAATGCCTGTCAAAATGTCAGCAGCATCCCTCACAGAACTAGAGTGAAACGACCCTAATGTCAGAAGGCCCCAAAGAGACCTGTAATAGTAAAAGTAAGGCTGAGTAATAAGAGCAAAGCGGGGGGCGGCACACTCCCTGGTTTCAAGTTATGTTACAACGCTACTGTCGTGACAAAGACAACACGGTGCTGGCGCAGAAACAGATGTGTGCGTCAACAGAACAGAAAAGGATGCAGAAACACCCCGGGCTCATTCAGTCACCTGATCTTCAACCAAGAGGCCACAGACACAAGGGGGAAAGGTCTCTTAGGCAAATGGTGCTGGGAAAACTGAACATCCACATGTGAAAGATGGCAGCTAGATGGGCGTGGTGGTGCATACCTGTAATCCCAGCACTGGGGAGGCTGAGGCAGGAAGATCTTCACGAGTTTGAGACCAGCCTGAGCTACAAAGTGAGCTCAAGGCCAGCCTGAACTGCATAATGAGACCCTGCCTCAAAAAAAAAAACAAAAAAACAAAACAAAAAAAGAAAGATTGCACCTAGACCTTTGTTACTATGCACTAAATAAAATCAAAATAGATCAAAGATTTACATGTTAACACAGAAACACTTAACGTACTGGAAGGAACAATAGATAAAATTCTTGAAGTCACAACTGTAGGCAAGGACTTTCTCAATAGAACCCCAATTGTACAAGAAATAATAAAAATTCACAAATGAGCTTATGTCAAATTTAAAGCTTCTGCACAGCAAAGGAAACAACCAACAGGGTGAAGAGACAACCTACAGTATGGAGAAAAATTCTGTCAGCTATTCCTCCTGCAGAGGACTAATAGCTAGAATAAATGAAGAACTCCAAAAAAATTACACATCTCCCAATAAAAGACTGAATCATTAAATAGGAAGTGAAGTGAACAGACACTTCAGAGAAGAAGTAAAATGGCCGTTAAATGAAAAATGCTCAGCCTCCCTGGCCATTAGAGAAATGCAAGTTAAAACAATATTAAGATTCCATCTCAGTCCAGAAAGAACGGCACACGTCAAGAAATTAAATAGTAACAAATGCTGGTGCGGCGGTGGTGGAAAAGGAACCCGCCTCTTGTTGGCAGGAATGTTAACTAGTACAACTGCTGTGGAAATCAGTATCAAGATTCGTCAGAAAACAAAACCTAGGAACTCTTCACCCAGCAATGCCCTTATAGGCATCTTCCTGGAAGAGTTAGAGGTGTCAGAGTATAGCGATATGCAAACCAAAGTGCACAGCAGCACCACTCCTAGTAGCCACATTTCAGAAGCAGCTGATTTGCCCATCAAGCAGTGTGAACCCCCAGAGGGCTTCCCCACCTCCCTCCCTGCAGAACTGAAACACCTCATGGGAGGGCACCCCAAGCTTGCTGATGCAAGCACCCTTCAGCCCCCAACTCTTACCCCACTCCATTTCACAGTGTGCCCCACCATCCCCGAGGCCTTCTGCTGCACCCCTAAAGTCATCACAACCTCCCCACAGGCTCTCTTCTTTCTGAATGTTTGTGCATCCTTGTGCTGTCCTGGGACCCTAGCTTTCCCTGGAGGCCTCTTCTTCCCTTGAGTGGTGGCCATGTCTCTCCTGCATCCTTTGTTCCATGACAGGCAGCATCTTCCTGGAGCTTCTTGGAGCTCCTTCTCCTCCTCTCCCCGAAACCTCCAGTAGTGACCCTCACATCATCTGACCTGACTTCCCCAGCCTTTGTTGTTGTGTCTTCTCTTGAGGTAGGTTCCTTCCATCTTTCCTTACATAGGCACTCAATGCTATGCATTTCAGACTAAGCATTGCCTTAGCTACACCCCATTAACTGATGTTATGGGTGCATTTTCATTTACTTCTAAATATTTTAAAATTTCTCTTGAGACCTTGCTATCATCTAAACGTCTGTGTCCTCCCAAAATTCTCACACTGAAACCTAATCAGGAACATTAGGCAGTAGGCCCTTTGGAGGAATATTAGGATCAGGCCACAAGGGTGGAGTCCTCTGGAATGGGATTCATTTCCTTCTGAAAGAGGCTTAAAGAAGCTTTTTGTCCCTCCCACCATATCAGGACAGCAAGTCTGCCAGCACCTATTCCCCAGCCTCCAGAACTGTGAGAACTATTTCCTTTATAAAGCACCCAGTTTATGGCATTTTATTGTCAAAGCCAGAACAGACTTGGATGTCATCTCTGACTCACGTGTTATATAGAACTATTTGATCTCCAAATACTTTGAGATTGTCCAGCTTGTCTTTGTTACTGATGGCTAGTTTAATTCCACGTGTTCTGAGAATATTCCTCATATAATTCCTATTCTTCTGCATTTCTCACAGTGTCTTGTGGTCCAGAATGAGCTTTGTTTTGGCCAGTCTTCCATGTGAATATATAAGCAATGTGTGATCTGCCATTGCTGGATGAAGTTGTCTAGAGCCGTCCATTCTGTCTATTGATTGATGGTGCTGTTCAGTTCAACCGTGTTCCGATTGATTTTCTGCCAGGTGGATCTGACCTAGTTCAGGGTCCAGTCAGTCACTGCACTTGCTCCTTGCTTTCTTCAGTCCTTGTTTCCCTCCTCCTGGGCATTTAATTAACTGAACCACAACCATGGTCCAGATCAGGTACATCCTATGTCCACACATACTGAATGTACTTAGAGAAAAATATCCAGCCATGTTGACCAGTACCTCTTGAACTTGATGACCCCTAACCTCAAGGGCATCGTGTCCTTCCAAATGAAGAGCCTACCATTCCTCGATCCACCTCCAGGGATGGACTTGCTCCCGTGCGCTGTGGTGGGTCGCCCTACTCCTTTCCCTCCAAATCCCTGACACGGCCTCCTCGCCCCTCACCCTCAGGAGATGACTTTGGTTCACCGGGAAGATGGAGCTCTCTGCCTCGTACTGAAGCTGGGTTAGTGCCCCGTGCTCTGCCTACGGCTCCAAGCACGAATCTCCTCTCCCCGACGCTCGGAAACAAGCCCCCCACTTCTGCACCAGGCTGTCTTGCTTATCTGGGGAAGCACTGCCGCGGGTCTCCCCGCACCCCCGCATCATCCGCATCTCCATCTTTCTTACTCTCCGCATCACCACACAGACTCAACAGCAGGCACATTCCTTGGGGATTCTTCTCCTTTTCCTCCTTCAGAGTCACCCCTGCCCCAAGGCAGCACCTTGACTCTTTCCCTCCTCCCACGCCTTACCCAATAGTACCTCCCTGGAAACTTTCCCCGGCCACCTAAAGTCCAGCCCTCCCTAGGGGGACCTCAGGGAGCCTCCCCCTTGCCAAGCCTCCCTTCTTGGCACGGGGCAGACCCTGGCCCTTGCTTCTAGCTAGATGGCAAAGGCAATGAGCACTTCTTCCTCCCGCTCTCCAAGATGCACCCTTAATGCTAGAGACTAGGTCATCCTTGCTGGCCCGAGCAAGCGTGCTGCCGCGTGGAGAGGGGGCTGGTGCAGCCATGCGTGGGACAGCAGCCTCCGGTAGCCAGCCTTCAGGGAGCGGGGGCCCGTCACACAAGCGCAAGGAAGGGAGACTGCGATCCCAGTGCACTGCAGAGAGGGTGACTCTGCAGTCGTCTCCAGGACGGATGGGCTGGCTGAGCCCTCCAGGGCAGCCTGGTGAGACCCTAGACCGAGGATCCAGTTGACCTGTGTCTGAGCTCCAGGACCCAGAGAACTGTGAGATAATAAACATGCGTGTTGTTTTAACGTGCTAGGTTTATAGTAATTGGTGATGTGGAAAACAGAGAAAACCATTATAACTCCAAGCCCCAAACGCACGCTGTTTCTCTGCTCTGTGGTTCTGACTTAGCACTTGTACCCAGTAAGGTACTATTACACTCACCTGCCTTGCTGATTAACAGGCTATGCTCCCCATGACTCCCAGATGAGACTTGCACTACGAGGAGGATATTTTGATTTTTTCTCTACCATCGTATTCCCAGTACCTTCAAACGTCTCAATAGATGTTTGTTGAGTCAATAAATAAATGTATAATGCTCAACCTTGTTACTTTGCAGAGGAATTCATTAAACACACATGTCTCTTGAGGAGAAAGAAAGGGAAGATGTGTTTTGTTTTTAACGTGCTATTATGAGGCTGCTGAGGCACTGGTTTAAGAGCCGTTGTGATGTGCCTAAATACAGCTTCTTACAAGTCTGCTTTCTTCCAGGGGTAAATGATAATTTCTTACAGCAGCATTCTTCAAGGCCTTTTGGCACAACTAACATTTTAAAAAAGACATCTCACATCATTGCTCAGTAGACACGAATGCCTACATACACAGTAGAGACAAAAGCTTCCCAAACTAGTGCTTCTCCCTCCTTCTGCCTCTCGGACTGTTTCCCGTCAGTTATGTTTTATTTGTGAGACTTAGATGAGACTCGCTAGGCCAGCACCACGGACAGCTCCCACACCTCCCCCCTCACCCCCAGGCGCGGGCGCTGTGGATTTGACGTGCTCCCCAGTGAGTAGGCAGCTGCCACCTCTGCTGTGTCCCGTGGGAAGCAGAACCACCTACCTCAGTGGCAAGGAGATGCTGGTGGGACTGGCCTCGTCTCTTGTCCTGCCACGGATGGTGAAGAATGAGCCTCTCCTGTAGCAGCTGAGCTGGGCCCTGCCAAGGTCAGGCCCCATCGCAGTCAGCAACCCTGCCTTCCAAGGGAGCAGTGGCAACTGCCCTTCATCCCGCCATACCTCAGATGTCCAAATGGTCTCCAAGTCACCAGCATGTGGGCGACTGGATTGTCTGGTACGAACTGCTTTTAAAAATCACTAAAATATTAGCCACCTTACGTGGTTCCCAATGGCATAACCTGCAAAGCTAATGGGAGATTACGGTACAGTGCTTTCCTTCTGTGCAGCACAAACTAATCAGTGAGCCCGAAGTGCCAGTGCTGAGGAAATGCCACGCAGTTGTGTCATGAAATGCCACCTGCTGGTAGATCTGGGTCTAACTGGCTTCTACAAGTAGTGTTCTATTTATTTGCACATTAAATAAACCCTGAGAATGGCAGACAACAAAAATGCTGCCCCTTCGAAACTGATTTGAAGTTCCTTTTCCTTCTTTTAATTACATAGTTCAAGGTGGTTTTTTAAAAATCTCCTCCTGACTTTCAGCTCAGCAGTGCAGCCAGAAGGAGGAAATGTCCTGACACCCGCCTCCCTGGGGTCCTTACACCACTGTTCTCCTGAGGGTACTGTGTAGGTTGAGAAAGAGGTGGCTCTGGAAGTCAGAAAGGAATCGGGAGCACTGCAGGTCATCTACAGGGCTTCTTCCTGCGCCTTTGGCTTCTCCTCGCCATTCTAGCCCTCATTTTCCCTTACTGTCCCTTGGGTTTTTTTACCTTTTTTCACTGTGATCCTTTTCCCTGGGTCAAATGGCCTCATTTCTCTGTGGTTTACATCAAACCCTCCTGCTCTGTTCCTCCCTCCTGTGGGACCTCTGCATTTAAGGGCTTCTCTGTGGAGCCAGCACTCACTCGTCACCACAAGGAAGCAACAGCCAAGTCCACATGTGGGAATTCTGCAGGGCAAATGACCCAGCTTCCTTGCCACATGCATAGCAGCTGGGGGAGAGGTGCCTGTTCTACAAAACACGTGAAAAATATTTCATCAGCGTTCCTCTTTCCTCAAAATGGAGACAAGTGTAAGGTGTCCCACACTGCACCTCACTCAGCTTTGACGCTTAGGAATATTTTGTTTCTTGTTTTAACTGTTCACTCCAACAGATTTGCGTGTGCATGTGTGCATGTGCATGTGTGTGCATGTGTGCGCGTCTGTGTGTGTGTGCACGTGTGTGTGTGTGTGTGTGTGTGTGTGTGTGTAATGTATAATAACTATTGTCTGAATGAATGCCCCAAATTTCTGTGCTGGAAACAAACCCCAAATGCAACAGTGTTGGGAAAGAGCCTAAGGGCAGGGGCTTAAGTCTGAAGACTCAGCTCTCAGGAACATACTAATGCCGCCCTAGGAGGGCCCAAGGGCTGGGGATTTTGCTTAGAGGTAGAGAGCTTGCCCGTCAGGTGCAAGGCCCTGTGGTCAATGCCCAGGCCCACACACAGCATGCTGTAGGAGGTGGCTTACTGTCTTTCCCTCCTCAGCCCTCTGACATGTGAGGACAAGCCTGCCCTCTCTTGCCTTCTGCCACAGCTGGGTGAAGACGCAGCAGCAAGGCCTCAGAAGATGCTGCCCACAACCATGGACTTCCTGGCCTCCAGAACCATGAGAAAATGTATTGCCATTTTTTACAACTTGCCCAGGCTCAGGTGCTGGGTGATGGGTGATGGGTACTGAGTACTCAGTACACTTATGGTGGTGAAAAGGGACTCAGACAATATTGTTCTATTGCAAAGCCCAGAGCTTATTTCACCTCAAATACTTTAATATGTCTCTTACAGAAACACACTTTGTCAAAAAGTTCTCAGTCTTTGAAAAGGGGCTTTCTTGGAAATCTCCCTGCAACTTTCCATGAGGATTTAAAGCTCTGAAGAATCCTGAAGATTTATTAAAACACCAATCCTCTACATAAACTGAGAATAAAATCCCTTTAGGACATGGCTTAAAGGAATCCCACAATTTTTCACCATACAAGGAAATATGTCTAACCTGGGTATGGGTGGCAGCACCCAAAGGGCAAGGAACCCGGATGAAATGTAAAAGCAGCCTTGGCTGCTTGGGGCTTTCTGCCTACCATGGACTTTTCTCGTCTGCTCCTCCTGTGCAATGCCGCCTGCTGTCAAGCCAGCCCACTATGGCCCCAAACCTCTACAGACTGTGAGCTAAATAAAGCTTTCATCTCTTTACTTGGGGTGTTGGGTGTTTTGCGTCAGCAAGGGACAATAAGACCTTTGTTGCTTTTCTTGTTGCTGGAACAAAATACCCAACACCCAAAGTTAAAGGACGAAAGGTTTATTGAGCTCACAGTTTGTGGAGGTTTCAGTTCACACTTGGCTGGCTCCAAGGCAGGGTGGCGCGGCACAGGGGCGACAGCTCACGGCAGCAGAAGGCAGCAAAAGCAACAAGAGAGCGAAAGACGAGCCTCTCTCTGTCCATTATATTGTATCCAGTCCCCTAGGATTAGGGTGCTGCCAATCCATTCAGTGGGCTGGTCGGCGATCACTGACCCTTAATCCCAGAGTTGCACTACACATCAATCACACGCTCTAGACTCGGCCATCCCCAAAACACTCCACGACTACATGAGGCTTTGGGAGACATGTAGACACTGACCATAACAAGCATCTCAGCCAAAACGGTCTAATTTCTGATATTACAGGCAAGGAACTGATACCTTCACCAGACTTGTACTTTCATAAGTTAAATAAGTTACATATTCAAGGACAAACACTAAAAGATCAAGTAAAGGGTAAAACTTCACAAGTAAAATGGGAAACACACAATGAGACAGCAAGCAGTGAAGAGAGCAAATGAAAGACCCTGGAGGGAAAGCTTCTCCGACAAATTCTACCCATTTAAAGAACAACTAACACTGATTCTTCTTAAATTGTTCTGAAGAACAGCAGAGTAAGGAATTCTTCTGAAGTCATTCTATGAAACCAGCATTACCCTAAGGCACCACAAACCAAAACATAATAATCTATAGGCCAAAATTGTTAATGAGCAAAGAGACAAGGATTTTCAAGAAAATACTAGCACATGAACACAACAGCGTAATCAAGTGGGATTCAACCCAAGGATGCAAGGGTGGTTCAACACAGCACAAATCAATGAGCTAAATACGTCACATGGACAGAATGAAGGACAAAAATGACATGGTCCTCTCAATAGATGGTGAAAATACATCTGGTAAAATCCATTACAAACTCTGAACAAAAGGTACAGAAGGAACGTACATCAACATAATAAAGGTGACATATAATAAACCAACATTTAACATCATACTGAATAGAAAAAGCTGAAAACTTTCTAAGATCTGCAAGGAGATAAGGGTGTGTGCTTTCATCACTTTTATTCAACATAGGCTGGGAATTCTAGAGTCCTCAGGCAAGAGGAGATGGAAGAGCCTAAGAGTAGAATGGAGGAAGTCAAATTGTTCCTACTTCTATGTGACACAATCCTATATGAAGAAAAGTCCAAAACTCCACCACATAATTATCAGAATGAATGAATTCAGCAAAGTGGTAGGATACAAAAATCAACATGCAAAGATCAGCAGCAGTGCTACATCCCAAAAGCAAATGTAGAAATCAAAAAAGCAATTTCATTTACTTAGCTACTAAAAAAACAAAAAGGAATTCAGGGAATAAATGTACCCAAGGAAATGCATAAGATCTCTACGCTGGATCAAAGCTTTACAAGGTACTCATATATATATATATATATATATATAAAATACTTTGTCTATTGGTGAAAAATAATTCAAACAATACAATTCAGAAGAAGATAAAAAATGAGACAAGGAGCTGTGCATTTAAACGGTGAAATAAAGGACCCTTGGCAGGAGGTGGAACTCAGTGCAGTCAGTTTTCTGTGCTATTGGTGAGTGACACAGACTGAGGAATTTTTAAAGAAAAACAGTGTCTTTGGCTCATGGCTTGAAGTCCCAGAGCACAGCATTAGTGTCTGCATGTCGCCTGGTGAAGGGCTCACTGTTCATTATGGTCACTGGAGTTTGGTTGTCTGACCTCCTGGGAGAAAGGTAAACTTTGTGCTAATTATGTGACATTCTTGTGAGATTCCTGAAAATGAAGTAATGGTCACTATGTACTAAAACCAAAGGTGAGACCCAGCGTGACACAGACATCTTCTCTGACTCTGTCAGCCAGCTCCAATAAAGCTTTATTCATTCATGCTTTTATTCAGCTTTCTTGTGTCTTTCTCGATGGACTCGCTTGCTGTAACACTTAAAGATCCTGCCTCTTACTATTATGCTATAATATAAATTTTGCAGGGACATCTGAACTATAGCAGGATGGCTTTGGGGTGTGTGTCAGTCAGAGCTCACTAGAGAAGTAGATTTAATGTTAAGATACACAAGGTATGCTTACAATGCAATTAAACCAGAATCCTGAGGTTTTGGTTTAGAAAAAACAACTCACACACTTGGCTTGTGCACCTCCAGAGAGGGCTCTGCATGCCAGCTATGTGTGCATGCTGTAGGTTCACCATAGCTGCCCTGGCAGGTGCATAGGCCAAGGCCAAGCTCCAGTCTCCCCTTAAAGAGTACAACTTTGGCCCAGGCTGATTCCCTGGGGGCTCAGATCATCAAGAACCAAGAACTTCCAGCCACATATAACACGGATACCCTCCGCCCTGGGACCTTGCACCCAGCTGCCAGTGCCAGCCCACCCCTTGTAGAAGGGAAGACTCTGGACCTACCTCCTTGTTTATTCTCCTCATCTGTGCAAATGGGCACTGAGCCAGGTAGTCACCAACCACTGATGGTTCTATATCCCTTGACCAAGTTCCTCATTAAATATGCATCTGATAGCTCAGTTGTGAGCTTTCTCTTCTGTTGTATCAATCTCTGCCCTCTTCTGTTGTATCAATCTCTGCCCTTGTGGATGGAGTTTTTTAACTTGCTGTATGTGTAACATGTCCATCTGCTCCAGAACACAACAGCAATCTTCCCTCTAACAGCCTTGCATTCCACTATTGACCTCCTGACTCCTCCGGCAGGCAACGTTGAGAAGAAGCTCTTTAGACGCCAGCCGGCCTCCCTGGGCCTTGCCCTTTCTCCTCGGCCTTGCTCTGGAATCACAGCTGCTGGGATTCAAAGGCCTTTGGGGACCAATGGACCTTCATCTGCCTGGATTCAGAAGCCAGGTCCCAGCGACACTTACTAGTAAGTGCTTCAATTGACCTTTTAGTAGTTAAATTAAATGCTCTTTGTGTACCACCATCCAGCTTGATTTAAGAGGTGCTTAAATGTGATTCATGGGCCAGGCTTTCCTAAATGTCCTTATTGAACTTGCACAGTTCTGGACGAACTCCAGTCTGGGTGTTAATTCTTGTCCACCCCTTCTCCTCGGCAGTTTTAGTGCCCATCTTTCTCTCACAGAGAGCACCCCAAAGCCTAATGGTCAGCATCACTCACCTTTACTTAGTACATCACCTGGTCTAGCAGAGCTCAGCCATTTCTTGTTCCACGGGAACAACTGCGGAGAAAAACAGCAGCCTCCTCCTGGACAGCTCACTCGGCCCTGGCCGGTGTTCAGCCTCCCACAGGGACGCTGTGGCCAGAGGGCTCCCTGTGCAGTTACAAGCCAGGACACTGGCTGCTGTCCTAGGTGTCAGCTTCTTTGAGGCCCGGGGCACAGCACTGGCTCTCATCTCAGGCTGGCCCCAGCCCCATGGGCATCTTGTCTGACACCCACACCCTGTGCGCAGGACACCCGTAGAGCCCCACCAGGCTTTCTCACTGGCCAGGCTGGGCCGCCGGTAAGAAGCAGTGAGCTCAGCCCAAAAGAGGATGTCAAGCACAGCGTGTAGGTGAGGTGCCTGAGGTGGAGCTTTACAGCAAGAGGGGAGGACACAAGCCATCTGTTTTGCTGGTCTGGACCAGGGCAGAATTGGGGGTCCCATGCCCCAGGGGTACAGCAGCATCCCAGCCACAGGAGAGGCAGCATCTGGCCAGCTATGCAGTCTGAACCCTGGCCTATAACTGATTTTCCAAATTCTCTTAAATCTGTAAATGACACCCTGGCCAGCATCCCTGGTCACAGCTGTGTGTCCAGGGTCACAAATATGCAATGGCAGCAGGAGGATGCTGGCAAAGACGTTGGAGGGAAGAGTGGAGGACACTGCTGTCCCACTTCTATAAGCATCCATGTCCTGAGAACAAAATACAGCAGGTCATAAAGTATTCCAAGAGGATGGGGGAAAGAGTCACACATAAGATAATATTCACATTCTCCATTACACTGAGAAGATCCCTGCCCCAGGGTGAAACACCTGGACTCCCAGGTGCAGCTCCCTGCAAACCTGTCATACCCAGGTTCCCATGTGCATCCCCTGGTGTCTACAACAACAGCTGTCGTGTGGGGAGCACGTAGGAAGTGTTCACGAGTGGGGAATGACAGGCTCCGCCAGTGTCACCACAGAGCAGTTCGTCTGGGTGGCCGCAGGAGTGGGGGACGCCTCTGCTCATCTTCCCCAGACCCTTAGCCAAGGCACCACAATCTATCCCAGCACAAAACCTGCAATGAGGAAGCCCAAGTGAGAGCCGGAAGGAGGCAGGAAGTGGACGTGATAAGGTCAGTAGGCACCAAGGACATGCTGAGGGTGCGGAGTGATGTTTTCAGACATCTGGGACCAGAGTCAGCTGGGAATGTATGTGACAGAGACTCCTGTGCTTCACCCGGACACACTCAGTCACAGTCCCTGCTGCAGAGACCCTGTGGTGCTTCTGCCCAGGCTGCTGTGATAAGCACTGCGTGGGCTATTGCATGTGTAGGCCACGCTTCAGTGAGAGACAGCAGTGTCATCGCTTACCATGGGGTGGCCTGCGTGAGGCCAAGCATGTCCTGAGAACCTGGCTCTGGGTCTTGTCCTTCAGTGGGGTGTCCTCCTGAAATTTAAGGAAAAGCTAGAGATAGTTGGAAGTATGTCACTCAGGTTGCTTTTGTCTCCAAATAATAGAAAACCAACCTCAAATTGTCTTCTGCAGTGAGGAAAAGTATAATATCCCCAAACTGAGAGTCCAGCAGAAGGTCAGGTCTCAGGATAGGTTTCTCCATGTGCACCAGGTCCTTTTCACAGCGTTCTCCTCAAGGACATCATCTCCAACTTACTGGAGATATCAAAGCTAAGACTTAGGGGCCCTGGGCATTGGCAAGTGGCATTCACCAGTAGGCTTCCTTCATTTCTAACCTTAAACACTCTCCACTGCAGCTTTCTAAGCAGACTTTTCTTTTGGCTCCAAAGGCAAAGAAGCCTTCTCTACTTCAACAATATTCCTTACTGTCTGTCCAGAATTTTAATGCAGCTCTCAGACAAAAGAGGTAAAAACCAATATTATTAATCCAGCCCTCTCCTCCTCAACCCTTAATTTGGGTATGAGTTGTGTTCTGTATTTGGAGGTTTCACTGAAGAAGGTGGATCAGGACAAATGCAGGGTGACATCAAATTCCAATATAACGTTGGTACCTCTACATGGAATATCTGCTCATTTCCAACTACAGCCACAGTTTATTACAGTAAAAGACACTGCCATTAGCCCCACTCCTCACTGCAAACACACTTATCCCATTATTCGTTCTCTTTCTGAAGTAGTTCTGGAAATCCTCTTTCCTGCATGTCTTTCATTGAGCTGTTGTGGCTGCCTCAGTGACCTGAATTCATTCGAAACGTTTGTCTTTCATGGCTATTTTGACTCTGAGGAAGAGCTCGAAGTTGCACAGTGTCGGGTCCGGTGAGTAAGGCGGGTGAGGACACAGCGTCACATCTATGTGCCTGTCTTTCTGCGGGGTGGAGCGCAGGAGCAGCATGCACTGCATTTTTGTCACACCTCATAAAGACACTCACGAAAGAGGACTCCAGAGCTGATTCAGAAAGTGGCAAGAACGATAGGGTTCGTGTTCAAAGTCCAGTAGGCCTTTTGGGGGCTATAAAAGGAGCTGTGTCTTTCACTGTAACAAGATTTTAAAAATTTAACCATCCCTTGTGTACTTTAGTCAACCTTGTATATGTGTGTACATGTGTAGATATAGATATATCTATAGATAGATGGATATCCTGGTTTGGTTTGCACACGCGTGCGCATGTGCGCGCGCGCACACACACACACACACACACACACAAAATAACAAACTACACAAAAACTTGTACAGACTTTTTTTCCCTAATTAGGAGATTATGATTTTTCATCTTCTTCAGATTTTTAAATCAGAAGAAAGAAAACTCTTTAAAACAGAACACGTTTTTTTTGTTTTATTTCTGCTTCCTCTGTTGTACTCCAGCAAGTCACATGTCCGTGTTTTTTGCCAGAACTGTGCTGTCTTTATCAGTGTAACTTTGCAATGGAACTTCAAATCTGGGGTTGTGGTGCCTCCTGCTCTGCTCTTGTTACCAGGACTGCTTCTCAGAACAAGAATTGTTCAAATTTCCTAACATATGACACTAGCAGGAAAATCCTCTCACCCATCCTCCCTCACCCACCACCGCGCCCAGGTTCCCGAGAAGCAGCAGGAAACCAGTCTTCCAGAAGGAAAACCTCTTCGTCAGACTTGCTCTGGCAAAGGTCAAGCCTTGGACACAAAGCAGAGATGGTCTTTTCCCAGGGAGGGAGCACTGTCCCCTGAGCACACCCCCAGCCCCCGGTCAGACCCTGTCCTCACTCAGGACTGACCCAGGGCACTTACACCACTTTCCTCAGGCTGGAATGGACTAATTGCACCTGGGCCTTCAGACAAATAAGTGAGCAGGACCTACGGACGTGTCAGTGCAGCACAGTGTGAGCCCTGGCTGGTGTCACCTTACAGAGCTCTCCACACGGATTCTAAGTCTGACGGAAAAGAACTAAGGCTGCCCCGGTCCAAACCTGCCCTAGAACCAAACCGTGTTCTCCATTTATGGCCTCCACTGTGTGGCTCCAGCCCACTCCTCTCTCTCCACTCCATGAGCCCCCCTCCCTCACCCGACAGTGTGTGGCCTCCCAGGTAAGCCTGGAAGCCTGGGCAAATCGTGGCTCTCCTGGAATCTCTTCCTTTTCACCTGACAGGGAGCAGCCATGCGCATTATGACCCAGAGAGTCAAAGCTGAGCACCCTCCGTGAGCATCTACTGAGGAACACAGGCCAAGAGGGCCAGGCCCTAACCACGGGAGGAGCCCGGAGCTCCGAGGCTGAAGAGTTCTGACAACACGGATGTCCCCTTGGCTCCAAGCACAGAGAAGAGGATTCAGAATGAATGGGGACAGATGGACACATGGATGAACAGAAGAAAAGGAAATCAGACCATGTTCCATCTCCTCAGCCCCGGGGTCATACATCCTTAAGAAGCGACACCTCCTCCTTCAGCCTGTGCATCTGACTGATTAAACACTGCATGGCTTCTCTTCTGTGAGAAACCCAAAGCGTGAAGGGCCACAGAAAAGCTAGATCAGGGGAAGCAGGGAGGGAGAGCTTTTGCGAAAGAGAAAGGGACAAAGCAGGTGGGAGTGGGGAAGGCGGCAGGGGTGCTCAAGGATGAAGATGCGTGAAGTGCAGGTGCTGGCTCCCCACAAGGAACTGATCGTATGGACTGCAAACACGGACTGGTGCAAGTCATAGTTAAAGTGAGGCGCCCCCTGGTACGAGTTTTAACCCTGATGTGGCCCAGACACTACCCTGCTGGGTGAGAGGTTATCAAATATGTGATGCACAGTCATCATTAACGCTAACACAACTTTGCTTAGCACTTCCGGTTTCTTCTACGTTCAGAGATGAAGTAAATCCCAGCTCAGCAAATGGCAAATCTTCACTTTTAAAGTGCACTTCGATTTTACTAATTTACATTGCTTATGCATAATTCAAAGGAGGATTTCAGTTCAGTGCTTTATTCAGGCTTGTGGTTATTATTCCTCTGGAAATGGCCCTGCACACACATTAGGTCCAAGGCTCTAGAAACGGCTGTGGGCTGTGTGTGTTGAACTTCATTTTCCTAAGCCTGCAATACGGGGGAGTCTGGGGACACTCTGAGGGTGAGGGCTGAAATCCCAGCATCTAGGCTGTGGTTTCTTAGGAAAACCTAATTGCAGAAAAAATGGCTTGATTCTGAGTCTAATAGGCACCTTCCTTGGATTCCAGGAACTACATTCCCCAGTGCATGATTTTTCAGAAAGAAAGGTCCCGTTTTCCCCAGCACTGAGGCGGTATAGGACCTTCTCTGGCGGACAGCAGTGGGTGCAGGAAGAGACTTCACAGATAAACCTTCGAGCCCAGGGCACAAGCTGGGAGAGCCACCCTGTCAGGCTCCGTATAATCACTGTGCTGCTGGAGCTCCCTGCACCTCTGGGGGAGCGGAGATAACGTAAGGAACTCAGATAAAACTTGATTTTTAAAATAGCATTTAATTGCATGCCCAGAGCATCCCAAGGCTCCTGAGCAAAGGGGCGGGAGGGGCAGAGAAACGAGGCAGGTGGGTGCTGCAGAGGGAGTGCACACTATCAGGCAGCAGGCTCCCCCTGCAGAGCCTTTGACCCCCTAGGGGACCCTGGGCTGCTCCGGCTGTGGCTGTCCCAGCCTCTTCTCCCAGCAGGGCGCTCCGGCTACCTCCAGGCTTTGCTCTGGTGTCTGACTTCTCATGCATGGCACAGATCACTCTGTACAGATGTCAGGGAGCCAGAGTTCTTCATGACAACAGGAGCCAGCAGCAACGGAAAAGAGCTTTGATGAGAACCCATGACAAGGCTGGAACCAGGGTCAGACGGGTGGGACAGAGGGGCAGACCCTGGGCTGGAGCCTTGTGCTCCCCACGCTTCGGTGGAGGCCGGGTGTGTGGCTCACTCCTCCTCCACGCTCACCCCACTGCCGGCCACCCAGGCCATGCCTGCTGCTGCTGAGTACTGGCCTCTGCGGCTGGGTTCGAGTGTGTGCCTGGTTCCTGGCTGCCAGGGAGGCATGCAACGGCGCTAGATCCCAAGCCCTCCTCTGTCCAGTGCTGGCTCCCAGGAGGAGGAAAGCTCAGCTACTGGGCACCTTGCAGGCCAGGAACCCAAGTCTAAAGCCAGGTGTCCTGGTCACCATGGCACAGTCATCTGTCCAAACCTCCTTCCACGGGAGGCTGAGGCCAGGCCACCTGTCACGTGGCACTGGTCCAGCTAGATCACAGCCTCAGAGCTCAGCAGCCCAGATGAGGAAACAGGTTTCCGTAGATCAGATCAAGCCTCAGCTGCAGGCTGTGACTGCCAAGGAGACTCTGTTTGACTCTGCACCCTCCCGCCTCACTTGCTGGCTCACGGCTGCGAATCCACCTGAACTTGCATGCACTGAAGCAGAATGGCTGTGCTGTCCTTAAAATAGAGCCATGTACTGACCCGTTCTCCATCGCCCATTCTCCTTCCTGGGCTTTTCCTAGCAGCTGCTAGAAAGCCCTTTGCAAACACAGCCTGCTTGTTACACTCCTCAGCGCTACACTGTAACCACCTGGGGGGCACCGATTACTGCTTGTCCGAATCCTGAGCCCTGTGTGGCTGGTTCTGGAGGGAAAATACAATGGTGTTACACAGGGCTTGGTTAGGAGCAGGAGCACAAGAACACACTGAGACAAAAAGGCACCTCCATTTACACTAAGACCTGCCGCTCCTCCTGGTGACAGGCCTCTGGATCTGCCTAAGGGTGGAGCCCTTGTTCTATGTAATTGCTACCAGACATCACCCAGCTTTCACTGTGATACAGGAAAAATAAAACTCCCAACCTGCTAGACGTCAGATGTGCCACACTCGGGTCCCCTGCATATGGAAGGATGAATCCCAAGGGACAAAGGGGGCTGGAGTAGGGAAGCTGTATTAAGGTAGAACTCCTGAGGGACAAGGGGGTCCTGGGTGGTGACCACTGAGGCCCTTTGTTAGCGGTAATTTAAACAGCAAATCACAACATGGGTGCAGCGTGCTTACACTGTAACCGGCCTACAGGTTTATGAGTATAGCTGCTTCGCTAGCACTGGTCCAAGAGGGGGAAGGAGTCACACAGCAAGGGCGCCTGGGAAGACCAAAGGACTTCTTGGGGAGGGAGGGAAGGAGGTCCAAGGCGCACACCTGTCTGACGCCTGCCTGGGCCCCGGCCAGCTGGTGCTCACTGTAGTTCAATCTCAAGCCGCTGTTCATCTCCAGGAAGACATGCAGGCCTGTCTATCGCTTTTCCGCCCCGAGGCCTGGTCTCCAGATTCCCCTCTAGCTACAATTCTGCCATCTTTAATTTTGTGCTGACCTCCCCACGGGCCCAGGCCCTCTCTGACTGAATATTAATTTCTGTTTAACTTAACAACTGTAACAAGTGCTGCTTAAAATGTCATCATGATCAGGGGACTTGGTGGTGAAGGATCTCATCTGTGATACCACGGGGCGGACCCAGCAGATAAGAGTCCAGGCTCTTGTGTACAGCCAGGCAAGAGCTGCAACCGTAGCTCCGATGGTCAAGGAAAAGCAGCTATATTTCCCAAAGAGCACAGGGAGACTGCTCGGGGCAGAACTGCGCCAACAAGACTGTGGCGTGCAAAGAAGGCACCAGGACAGAGAAGACGACCCAGTAGGGCGGTAGGCACAGGGGCCTCTGCCCGCTCCTTCTTCATGCACTGAAATTCAGCACCCGCAAAGAAGCTCGGCCTGTCACAGCACTTCCCAGGACTCCGCCTGCCTCGGTCACTCAAGGTGATAAGGGCCATCCTGATGCCACAAACGGTGACACCCAGTGGGTTTCAGCCCTTGTCACAGCTGACACAATGTTCAGCTGCTTTTACAAACAGGTTCTAGAGAAACTCAACCAACAGGTTTTGAGTGTAACGTCAGGCAGGGGGACTGGGCTTACTTTGCAGTCATGTGTTTGACACTCACACAAGTGACAACCACAGCATCGCACGGCCTGAGGGAGCCAGCTCACGTGCACGCAGCTCATCACTGCTGAAAGTGTACCACGTGTGTACAACAGGATACAGCACGTGACTGTGGTGTCATCTGTTGCACAGCTTCTACCACCCATCTCAGCCACCCAGGTGTGTATCTTAAAGGCACCCGAGCAAGTGACTCAATTCTCTGTATGAGGGAATTAGGTCCCAGTGCCCGGCGTGTTTCCTCATGGCCTCTATGCCAGGGGAGCCAGGACCTCCTGCTCTCCTAACAGGCAGGGCGAGCGCGGAGCCCCGCTCTCTGCAGCTTTCTGGGTGAGACTTGGCTCAGGAATAAGAGGTCGTGACAAGGAAGAGCAGGTCCCACAGGCTGGGTAGAGAAGCTGCTTTTCTGCCAGCTCTCAGCTAGCACACTGCAGCCTTGGGCCATTCCGAGCTGACTGGTTCCTCCTGCCCCGGGCTGCAGGCACTGACAGCCCAGGAGGGACTTCTGTCACCAGGTGAGGTGAGTGGGGATGACAGGTCTGCTTCAGGGCAGGACCTGGTGCTATGGTGCCCAAGGGTTGCCCCTCAGGGACAGGGATGCCCAAGGCCCACCACCTCGCAGAGGGTGCAGGAGATTTGCTTCTCTTCAACTCCGTCTGAAACTTTGAAATCCAGAGAACTAGACCTGGACTCCGAGTCCTCATTGGTCCCCTACTGTGGTGCTTCTGGGACTCCCCGAGAGCCTAATGTAGGGCACAGGGTCCTGAGGTGGGTGTAAAGTGGACCTCCCCTGCAGTCAGGACAGACTCCCAATGTCCAGAACAGGGGGTTCTGGGGCTCGTTTACTTTCATCCAGTGAGCCCACCTTGCTTGAACATAATTCAGCATCTACCAATAATTTCCACCATGCAGCATACATGCTCTAAAAGTTGACTTCATGGTGAAAATGGTAGGTGCTCACTGTAGAAAATTTGAACAATAGAGTAGATAGAAGAAAATTTAAATCACATATATTTTTATTCCTAGAGACAACTTCTGCCAACTTGGTGCTCTCCCTTCCAGCAGCTGCACCCCCACTGGCCCACAGCAAAGGAACTCTCATCTTCCTCCACCCTGACCCTACCCTGCATCTAAAGAAGATGAAGGGACTTCTATTTTAAGTATACGTCTTTTTGCTTGACTATTCTGCAACATAACAGTCACCTAGCATGCTGCCTTTTCATTCTGATAATACAGGTCTAAATATAAACATGTACAAAATACTCTGCATTCTGAAATGTCTAAAATGAAAACACAGATCTTATTTTTCTGAGTAAACAAGTTCAAGCTCTACATTTTTATTCGTGCTTTTTGACAAAAGACAAAATGAAGAAGGAGATTCAAATGGATTGGTGGAGTGAACTTTTTATGAAAGCTTGCTACTTCAGAGACAAGAACGTGTCTTGCATATCAAGTATTTCTGGCACAGTAAATAAATCCTTCACCTGTATGTTCCCTTTACTTTGCACTCCTGAGAAAGTTAGATGTGTGATGGAGACCACTATGAAGCAGCTCTGAGCAGGACTTAAATTAACTAACTGGCTTTCCACGTATACCTGTGAGTCTGTCTGGGGCCTAGGCCCCTTGTCTGGAGATGGGCAGTGGACTCACAGTAAGTGAAACTCTGTGAATCACTGATCCCTACTGAGGCCTGTAATGGTAGAGGAAGCCCTGAAGCCTCAAAGGATGACAAGGTCACAGCCAAGGGCATCTGGATCCAACCTCAACTAGATAAAGACTGTAGCCTCAGGCATCTCACTCCTGGGTGTATTAATATCTTACTTGGAGAAGTCCTTGAGCAGGTTTCTGCCCTTCTTGAGTACTCCCCTCTTTTCTTCTCATATCTAAATAAATATGGGACACCCAGAGAAGGTCTTGGTCTTAGCCCTGAGAGAAACTCACTCTATAAAAGGGTTTTGAGCCTCCTGGAGCCCTGAAATCATTTCATTTGCCTCTTTTATTTAGCCTTTGCCATACACTCATTTGGGAGTTTCAGACCGATCAGGTCCGCAATAACTAAGGGATATTATTAACCCAATAGTTGTGATTACTCAATTAAAAATTAAATCCAGTGAGGATTCCATACCAAGAGCTTCTTTTTGTTTTTTTATTGATTGACAGTCTGATTCTACATCTCCATTTTACATAAGGTTACACAAAGGGTCAGGTAGCAGTCAGATTTGAAAGTATTGGCAGGAATTAGAATTACTGACTGGGAATGCTGTAGGTTCAGCTGATTCTATCTTTGACATTAAAAAGTTGTTAAAGGCCTGGCAGCAAAAATAAAATCTTAACCATGCAGACAAAACACCTGAAAACTAATAGTAACAGATTAAACTGCTCCTGAGAAGGGATTTGGGGAACTTGGAAGAAAACACGCAATCCCTGGCAGTGCTATACTAGCCACAGAACTGTATCTCTTTTTAAAATCTCAAGCTCACCCTAGAAAGTTTGCTTTGCTTTCTGACACCATAAGGATGCAAGTTACAGTCTGCCTAGGCCCTCTCTGTCCACACCATGCCCCAGTCTCATTCCGTGTGAGATTGAAATGAGATGAGATTCCCCATTCCAATCCCCCGCCCCCCGCCCGCTTCCTAAGGTCAGGGCCCATGACACTCTGGCCAATCCTGGTGTTCTGTGGCCATGTCTAAAGTCACTGGTTTAGTGAATGAGCAATAAAGCCAATAAAAGTCTTTAGGGGCTAGACGTGCAGGCACTGGGAGACAGAGCACTTCTGTTCTATCTCTGAGTTCATGGGAGCAAGGGTTTGTGCTAGCTTGGAGCCCTGTGGGGCTATTCTATGGTGAATGGGGAAATACTGCCTGAGAACACAGCAAACACAGCTAGGCAGAAGGGAGAAAGCAGAAGGTAAGAAAAAGGCCCCAGTGACACTGTTTGAACATCTGAATTCAATTATGGCAGAGCATGGCTTTCCAGTTGCTCAAGTCAATAAATCTTCTTTTTGCACTTAAGCTAACTTGGTGTTGGTTTTTGTCACCAGGAGACAAAAGCCTGGAAAGTTTTCTGACTTCTCATTTGTAAAATGTAGAGAAACTCAGTCCTAGACAGGTGTTGGTCAAGATCAGACACTGACACCCGAGGGGGTCCAGGTTCTCCAAACAGTGTGCACCAATGAAGCCACCAGAAGAGTGAAAATAAGCCGGAGTCACAGGGCAGGAGAGCCCTCCACAACCCAGACGTGCAGCCTTCTGGCTCACCAAGTGTCACAAGTGCTGTTCTCGTCAACCTTTGACATAGCTGTGTCATGTCTAGACTCTGAAAATAACTCCCTTTCAAGATCCACTGTACTTTTAACTTTTCCCATTAGTTTTCTTTTTCTGTTTACAGAAAAGAGGGAGAATTTTTTTATCATAAGGGTTATCTCAAAGATCTCAAGGGTCAAGCATGGTGGTGCACTGTAATCCCACCACTCAGAAGGGGGAGACAGGAGGATCGCTCACAAGTCTGAGTCCAGTCTGGGCTAAACAGTGAGTTCAAGGCCAATCTGAACCCCACAAAAAGTTTTCAAGGGCAGATGCAAGGTGACCAGCACACATCAGCAGGCCCACTGGCAATCTAGGCCTCCCTTGGATCTCTAGGGGACGCGTGGCATCTAGACTTTCTTTCTGCTCAGGGCCCTTCTCATCTGTGGCACTCATGACCCCGCCAAGCACCAAGCACACTCGCTTCCCAGTTCCAGTGTCCAGGAAACCATCTCAGTTCACTTAGATTCACTGTTTTCAGATTTTCTGCTCTTAAGACCCCTCTGCACTGTGGAGGAGTCCAAGGACCTTTTGTTTATCCTGGGTTATTTTTATTAATATTTATCATGTTCCAATATGAAACCTAAAATTTTTAAAAAGAGATTTATGAATTTAATGACAGTGATAATAAATCAATTATATGTTAACATGAATATTTTATGAAAATTCAGAGTGGAATCACTTTAAATCACTTAAATATCTAACTTACTAGGAGATGCCTAGGATTCCTGCTTCTAAACAGGGTAGAATGGCAGGAACCATACTGTATTTACAACTAAACTGAGAAACTGGATAAAATAGGCAAAACAGCATTAAAAACATCAGGCAGTGAAGGACAGTGTCTCTGAGAGCCAGGAAATTAAAAAGCTGAAGCCTACAACTGCCTGAGCTCACAGCCTTCGGTTCTAGCCAGCAGTGCAAGTGGAGGAAGCAGCAAAGCTGTGACCTCACTGAGTGAGGACAGAAGCTGGGAGCATGTGAAGCCAGAGAGAGCAAAGTACCCAGGACAGACATCTAAAGAGGAGAGCGCTGAGCAGACAGAGGCGATCAGCAAGGGAGATGAATTCCTGAGCTCTCAGACAGCTGCAGATTGATCAGTGAATGCATGCAAGAAAACTACCCAAAGTTAATGAATAGGTCAGTGAAAAAGATTAGAAGCTGCACACACAAGGTTGAAAATTGTGTTTATTTCCATTAGCACAGTAAAGCAAACAACCTTCATAATTCATGGAGAAAGTAAAGTATTCTGAAGAGTATGCCTCAGTTACCAGGAAAATTAACCTGAAACTTACTGGTCCTTCGAAACCTCAATAAAGCAAGCCTCCCCCCCAAAATCGAACGTTCTTAATCACTTCTGAGAGGAATACAGAAATAGCCAGCGTTCAGTAAGGTAAACTTCAGTATCTGGTGTTCAATAAGCAGTTACTAAGCATACAGAAAAGCAGAGAAACAGATCCTAAAACGAGAAAAGTCAACAACTGAAATGGAACCAGAAACTACGCTGATAATAGAATTGGTAAAAAAGAGCATTAAAATAATCATTGTAACTGTACATGTTCAGGGAACAGGTTAAAAGATTTAATAGGTTAATTAAAGACATTCAATTGTAAGACTCAACTTGAAACTCTGAAGAGGAAAACTCCAATATCGGAGAGCAGAAGCTCACTGGAGATCAATGATTAGATACTGAAAAAGGAAAGGGGGAAACCTTAATACGTCGTAATCGAAACTGTGTGGAATAAAGCCCAGAGGCGAGAAGCAGACGGATCACTGGACTGTGGGAAAGCCCGAGTGGAGCGTGGGGTCCCTGAAGTGGAAGATGGGCAGGAAGCACTGGAAAGAAAGAACAGCCAAGGTATCAATGAGGCCAAATTTGATGAAAACTCAAATCTATCTACCCAAGAATCTCAACAAATCCCAGGCCAAAATGAAGAAAACTGTACCAGCTCACATACAACCACATTGATTAAAACCAATCATAAAAAGAACTCCTTAAAAATAGTAAAAAAAAAATACCAAACATATACAGGAACAAAAACAGATTTTTACAGAGAAACAGATGAATAGCGTTAAGAGTTCACAATATATCAAAGTCACCGAGCTGTACACGTTAGACACATGCAGCCTTTACTTCAGTAAAGATGTTAGAAGACTAAGAAGATTGCTGCATTTTCACACGTGCCTTAATCTTCCATTTTTTTTTTTTGTAAAAGTAAAAGCACAAAAACATATTAACAAACAGACACAAAGTAGCATAAGAAGTAGTACAATCAAAACTGATTTACAGACAATGTGACATGGACTCAACAATGGTTGTTGCTTTACCTATTGATATCTTCGAAGTGTATATTCATGAACACAAATACAGACATGCGAAATTGGTCAAACAATTAATCATCTCAACAATAGGAAAAAAAAAAAAAAAA